>JAIPMN010125251.1:0-13208 GCA_020650975.1 Apostichopus californicus | reverse complement strand
ATATATATGTATATATATATGTATATATATATATGTATATATATATATGTATAAAGCACTGTTTGTGAATGATGACCAAACAATCCAGCTGGTAATGATTATGAGAAGAACCTTGGCAATAAATGTATATCTCTGAAATATTATAACAGAAAATAAAGCTGTTTCACACACAAATAGGAAAAATATAACATGCCTAACATTTATTGGATATATCTAAATGTGGTGAATGATCCCCATTTCTTCATTCTTTAAACAGCCATTCTCTGGTTTCCTATCAAACGCAAATGGTCCAGGCTTTATAACATTCCTCTTGCATCTGTAGGCTGATAAGGACATTGACACAATTGTCATCTGGAAAGTTCTTAGATAACATGAACTATTTAATTGGTTGCAACAGAAAACTGGAAAATGTCAAAGCAACAAAACTACTCAACGCAGACCAGGCAGTACAAAGACATGCAGAGTTGGACCATAGAAATTCTGGTCAATCTCTGATAGGAGCAGTAAACGATAGTTTCTCCCTCTTAATGCAATGAATTTTATTATATTCGGTTGACTAAACCATCAGAATTGTTTGCTGCTTTAACAGATAAATTTTGAGGTCAGAGGGGGCCATAGGCAATACAGTGTGTTGATCAAATGTTTTTAGTAAAACAAAATCAAAACCATTACAATTGTAAACTTTTCCTTTAAATTATCAATTCCAATCTATTCATTACTTCAAAAATTCCAATGATTTCAAAATGTTTGTTTCCTCCTGTGGGGATTTATTTACTTTTCTATATTGAAGACTACAGAAGCTTATGTTAATATTTTGCTCTTCTTAGTACTTACATCACTGCAAATATTCAGAATAAATAGGATTGTTATTTTTAAAGTATTAACAGAAAGTGATTTACATTTCTATCTGTGGTGACCTCCACTGGTAAATGTTCTGGTGAAGCTGAGACAGTAACACATTCCTCTTCATTAAAAGGCAGCCACCTCTCACTATCATCACTGCCATTGCAATCATTAAACCTTGTACACCTATGACAAAAGCATAAGAAGTACAAGAGAGAAAAGTACACTAGCAAGTGATATTGTAATAGGACGGAATAATAAATTAACAACATTTACAAATATAACTGTTAAGTACAGAAGGACAACAAGGATTTAAACACTACGAACGTCATTGTCAGATACGTAATATAACACCACGCTTGATTTGTGTACAGTCTATATTGCAGTTGTACCAGGGAGTTGCATAACAACTCCCTGGTTGTACCAACGCAAAGTCTTGAATCTATTTTTAGCAACGGCTCATAACTAAACCTGCATCTCTGATTGGTTGAATTCAAACTAGTGGGTTTGGGGAACTGAATGCGATTAATTTTGTATGTGGAATACTCGCCAATTAACGTTTTTGGTAGGGAAAAACTTGGCTAATATCTTAGTTTGCTGTTTTGTGATTTGATGTATGTAAAAAACTCGATGGACATGTCAAAAAAGTAGAAAACGGCGACCAAACGCAAAATGCTCATGAATACACATACTATTCACTGATTGGTGGAATTCAAACTAGTGGATTTGGAGATATGAAAACTTTGTCGAGGACACTCTTACTCGTTATCGACATAAATCGTTAATTACTTGCTAATTAACGCTCTTGGCAGGGTGAAACTTGGATGGTATCTTAGTTTGCTGTTTTATGATTGATACATGTAAAAGAAAACAAGCACATGTTAAAAAGGTGGAAAAAAGCGACCCAACGCAAAATGCTGCTTTAAGCACTCAGTCTGCTTACCTCTTTTCCAGAGTACACCATCCACAATAAGGATCTCCACCAATACTTCCTGGTTTAATACACTCATCACAGGTTTGATACTGACTGCAGTTTGTGACAGACAATTCAATCAACTGAAAGAGAAGATTAATTCAACTGATATATCCCAGCTCAACACCATCTCACTTTAATAGAGCTTATAAATCTAGCAAAGTCTGCATGTGATTAATGATAACTAAGTTTAAATGATTGGAATCATTACTATATATTGACATTAATTAACGATTGTTTGGTCAGGAAGATTTGGAGGATTCTTTGGTCAAATGCAATCCAATTTATATAAATATATATATATGTATATTGTGAGTAAGGGAAGCCTCACAGTAACACACCTGGATCGTTGTTGTGCAGCTGGCTAAGCACGAGTGTCAAGGATGCATCATGCATATGCTTCACATGTGTATGTACAAGCTCGAAAACTGTCTGAAAGTTAAATAGCCAAGTCTAAAATGGATTTTTTTTTTGTTTGTTATTGTTTGCATAGGCGTAGTCCCCCCCAACCAAAAATGTTTGTGAAAATTTGGGCAATATGCTGAGAATTTTTCGAGCACCTACTGAAAGAAAAATAATATGCAATGTGTTTTTCAATGGTTAAACTGATATTAGTATGATCATTATCATTGTAACGACTTCCCCAATAATTCTAACCAATATGGAAGGGTAATAACTCGAAAAATGATTGTATGTTATTGGAATGTGATGTAATAACCAGTGAAGGCCTATATGATATACACATTAACATGTTGAACGCAGGCAGAGCGCGCGAAAAATTTTGGTAATTTTTTTTCGGGCAAGTCGTTACAGCCCCCCCAAATCAAATTAGGCTCCTACGCCTATGATTGTTTGCAAACGATTGTTCCAAATAGTGGCCAGTACAGCATTGCATTTGCGATTCATGTGTGACAAATCAAGTGTGAAGATAATTTGAGAGCCCATAGGATATGAGTAAATCATTTCCAACCTGCTTCAAGATCTTTCTGTGGGACTATGTTAAGACCAGCAATTTATTTAAACAATTCTGACTTCACATGTTTTTTGGCAAAAGCTCAGCCTCAGTTTTCCTCCTATTTGTTTTCAATATACCATAAACTTTTTTTCCATTACAAAAGTTTGACAAATAAAACAAAATGAGTTCCACAATCTCATAAGATCACGAGCAAATGTTTGTAAATAATAGTACTGGGTTTGTATTGTTACAAAGCTAACTAAATGCATATTACTGACATTTTCTTGCTGAAAGGAGTGTCAGATATTTTTGATGATTTGGTTGGCAAAATTACTCAACTAAAAGCATTCTGCAAACATTTTGACAACTTTCATACATATTGTGCACAAAATTCCTTGTCGAACTTTGATTCCTTGTAACATTACTTGTTACTCTGTAAAGGAAGCAAAGTTTTACTATAGGCTAGCTAGCTTTGGGTTATGTACAACAACTCATAACTTTTGGTACTTTCAAACTATGGAACATTCAAGATGTATAAGTAACAACCACACTAATTTCTTCGGTTCAAACACTCTTGTTAGAATCTGAACCATTGCAATTCTTGTATAGATTATTATCATTTTGAACAGAATGTGGTTTGGCAACATATCTTATTAACTAGTATCTATTGTACTGTTTTATTATTTTATAATTATATCGGCTCTGTCTTACTTGACAGTCGCAGATCTTAGGTATATGCTTGTACACATGTAGTTATGGCACTGAATACTGCCAACTTTTGGGCAATCAGACCATCATTTCCAAAGTTGTTTTTTCTCTTAATGGACAACATTTGTACTACTGTGACTCAATCACACACAACAAGAAATTATTCTTGATATTTTTTCTTTTCATATTTGTTGTTGTTGTCAATAAAATAAGAATTTTGTATTGCTTAGCTTACTAGATTTATACAACTACATAATGAGAAAGATTTCTGAGTGTAAATCGTGTCAGAGAATCAACTGATATTTGGCAGGAAACTGAGATGTTTGATCTGCAATATTAATTCACTCAAAGTTCAGTCAGGAATATTTTGTTTGTTGCAGGGGCATGGTGGTCTTGGGTTACATAAAATTCAGGGTGGCAAATGAACATGTAGATATTGTTTGGAAATATGTCAAGCACACAAAGATTCAAAATTTGACAAATAGAAGAGAGAGACATGGTAACTTCTATAGACACATCTAGACCAGCTAACAAAAGACAGAGTTAAACGTAAATAGAACCTGTTTCGGACAATTTTGCTATTATGCCTGCATGGTATATCAATGAATTGTTACAGGGAAATAGTTGGAAGCTAATTGTAAAATGGAAAACAAACTCAGAAATATCACAGATTGATAGATTGCATTAGAAATCCCTACTCTGCCAAACATAGTTGATATCTCCTCCCGTTTCCAAGATGAAAAGTGATTTAAAGAACTTGTTTTCAATAAATTTTCTGAAGTTTATGTAGCTTTCAACACTGTATTTAACACAATAGTGAGGTGAACAATGGAACTGTGCAAGCTATACATTGTGGTATAATCGGATCAGCGATGAGTTATCTCAAGTAGTGAATATACCTGTGTAGAGACTCAGCAGGGATACTCAGCAGTGTGTGTGTTCCTAGTGTGACTCTTTTACGAAGGGTAGCAAGCATCGCACGGCAATGAGTGAGGTGTTTTATAGATCTGAGGCTTTCTTAAAACTTTGTAGGTTTTGAAAGAGTTTGTAAAGAAGCTGCATGACACAGTATTTGAAGAACCACAATAATTTGTGACATCAGCAACACTCACAACTTGTTTCTTGTGCTTCTTTTCGGCAAAATAGAGATTTACCTTAAAGGAAATTGTAAAATGACCTACCTTTCTCTCTGTTAGTACCATGATGCTTTCAGTATCATTACTGATCCAGGTATCACTAAGGACAGAAGAATGTAACTCCAGCTGTTCATATACAACCCCTGACAATGCATTAGCCACATCAAATCGAACCTGCAGAAGTTAAGTACTAAGTGGTTGACCAAATTATAGAGCGACATACTGTATACTGCAATGGTTGTAAAGTACATACTTGTTACAAACATTCTATGTAGGTATTTGTGTACTTATGTATGCTTTGTATATACTTTTTCTATACAATATATATTCTTATTGTCTTTTTATGTACTTGAAATTAAGTTAAAACAAATTAAGTTAAAATTATATGACCAATCATCTGTATAAAGAATGTTATCAAGATATCTCACCTTCAGTAAATGCCCTTCCTGAGAACCAATGAAAGCCACGTTCTGTGAAGCAGTCTGGACCATGGTCTTGGTAACCAGGATAGAGGTAAATGTTTCTCCTGAATGTTCAAAGACAACCTCTCCTCGGATAGGACCTAGGACTGGAGCTCTCTCAGGATATCTTGCTAATGGATCGATGATACATGGTAGTCGTGAACCTACTAGGTCACACTGAGCTGTAGTACTCTATGAAGAAAGTTACATGACAAATCAACTGAAACTTAATTTTGGATGTCACTACCTGAAATTGATTCCATATTTGAAAGCAGTTAGGTTTTTTTCAGGGTTGGTTTGCTGGCCATCAGTCAAGTGTGCTTGAACAGAAACTGCTGTTAGTTTGTTGTATTATGGCATAGCAGATACATTTTTAAGTCCTTAAAAAGAAAAATCTTTAGAAAAGTATGTAATGTCTAAGGTAATGATTAGAAGTATGCCATACCTTTGGCATTCTTTAATACCAGGGCTGGAATTAACACAGACTGCAAATTTTTGCTGGTGCCCCTACTGCTTACTGTACTGCCCTTCAAAATAATCTGTTACCAAAGGCAACAACTACCATACCCCTTTAATCAGCTTGCCAAAGATACCTTCATAATGATCTTGAAATTTAACTTTAATATATCAGGGTACCTAAGTTTGTCTAAAACTAATGTTTCCAAAGGCAAACAGCTGTTTAGCAGCAGTGGGAAACAAATTTATCAAATGACTTCTAGTTTTGCTACAAGAAAAAGAGATTTGTTACATTTTTACATCATTGAATTAAATACATCTTTGCCAGATCTTTAGTCACTGTTAATATCGTTGTAAAGTTCTTTAACTGTGTAAAGCCTGCTATCATTCTTGTATGGTTAATGCACAAATCAAAATGGTAAGATAAATTTTGTCACATTAAAACATGTTTGAAAACTGTTATAAACTTGATTGTAATGTATTTCTTAAGTATTTGTATACATAATAATGAATGTCGGCCTTTTAGTGAATGTTAGCAGTTTCCACAGTACTTTTACAAAATCATTTGTGTGACAATATAAATTCAATCTAGTCTATTCTGGATAGATGTGTTTGTCCTCCACTTGCCTGCTGTTGCAAATGTTTTGACGATAACCCCCCAAGAATTAATGCTTGTTCCACCCATATAGTTTGTGTCCATGCATACCTTTTTGACCTGTAAATTTGAATCTACATACAAAGCTGGCTTGTGCAACAGCTATAAAGGTACAGTGTACTGTACATTGAAGCTGCATGGCTCAATATGTAAAGGACACTCTGGAGGCTGGATTGAATGAATCTGAACTGCAATGATTTTTTAATATTTTAGGTAATGGATGGCAGAAAGGGAGTGAATAAAAATAACATAGGCCTACAGAGATTAAAGGGAGAAAGTCAGTGTCACACAGCGAAGGGTTTATTTCATTTACAACATAATCTCGCACAATTTGCTCTGGACCAGCGATGATCCTCTGCAACAAAGTGTTGATCTCACATATTTCCTGGGTAATTGGTTCAACACATTTTGGTACAATGTTTTGCCAAGTGCACAAATCTCTTTCATGCAGGCTAATCTATCACAGTAAGACATGTCACATATATACAATAAAGATCCCATGAAAATTAACCTGAACACACAGTCTGACAGTTGTAACTAAAAGTTTGTTGTACTGTTTATTGATGTCATTAATGGATAAATTGGTTCATACCAGTGAGTTAGCAACAATTGGACCTAGGCCTCCAAGTGTGTCAGGCCACCCCAAAACAAAATTGTCAGAAAAATGTTTTTCTTTAAAAATAATAGGTCATGCCTGCCCCCGTATAGAAACATAGCCCCCCCCCCCCCCTTAAAACACAAGTCTAGCTATGCACCTGCTCTTGAGCCCAGCCTGCTATTACACTGAAGCATATCATTGTAATCATTAATTGGTTTCTATTGTAAATTATAGATCTTTCCTTTCATGATACAAGCATTGCAACTGAAGTAATGGAATTTTTCAATTTAGAAACTTACAACAACTTTCTAATCACCTTAATGTGCCTTAAACAATGGGTTTATATCTTTAATTTTTATAGGTAGACTTTCTACAAGGTATTGTGAATGACTAATTGTGTATGACTGTTGCATGAGAAGGAATGTGACTCACTAGGACCTAATCTGACCTACATTGTTACAGCTACACTGCCACAATATAGTATATTACTATACTTACCACAATATAGTATATTACTATACTTACCACAATATAGTATATTACTATATACTTTCCACAATATAGTGTATTACTATACTTACACGTCTACATCGAGCAGCATTCAGGTAATTGTTGGCACTGTGATCTGATCCTCCATCTCGAATACAGGAACAGTCAATTGTTGCTTCTTCAAACTTTTCAATCAAATTCTTCATCTCATATATACAGAGAGCAGACTGACTAGCTAGGTCGAAAGATTCATCTTCATTATTCTTGACAAATACAGCAAAGAGTTGACCATCCACTACCTGGGATGATTGTACAATGCTATGCAGAGTGTTATTAACCCCTTTGCATTCTAAAGTGATTTCAGTAAAACCATCCATTGTTGATGTACTGTCTGTTTGACAAACACGGCTCAGTTTAGGGACAATGTAGTTTGGCTGTTCTTTACCTGTTGCATCCTGTAGCTGTGATGCCAAAAAGTAAGTGTAGTTATTATATGAAAATGAGGCAACATATCTGATCAAAAAGTTTTCCAATACCATGCTTCCAAACTGATTTGTCCTCCTATTATCATCCATCTTGCAGATTGTATCTGATCTTGACAAACAATTGGCAGATATTGGTGATGCTCCTCTGATATGCTGAGCAACATAGAGGGCGAGGTTAACATCAACTCCAGCTGGATGAGTAACCACTAAACCGATTGCTGGATTCTGATCTTCAGTCACCTCTAGGGAAGATAGAGTTTCATCTTTTGTATATGTCAAGTCATCCAGATTCCGAAGCTGACATGTTCCATTCAGACCTGATCCACATGAAATTAATTTGTCCACTGGTCGAGGTGCTACAGATAAAATCTTGTTTGTATTATTTCCACTATTATCTTGAGTACTCACACTGGTCGTTTCATTGAAGTCTCTTGATAAGCGATACAGTCTCCCCACTCCTCCGATATAAATGCTACTTCCATCCTCTGACACAGTGAAATGATTCAAACTTGTGTCAGAATAATTTGGAAAGGAATTTAATTTGTATGCATCCAATGACCCAAAACAAAAATGTTTGGTTCCTTTGAAAAAGTATAAAATGTATAAAAAGATGAAGACAGTCCTGCACTTGAGTTCCATTTGGAAATGTGATCTGGTAAATTAGCTGTGTAATCTCAAATGTCCACCAGTATACAGAAAAGATTCAAGTCTCACTGTAAAAAAAAAAAGAGGAAATAATCCAAGAAAGTTACATTTCTGTATTATGAGATGTAATAAAACCTCATTTCTAGCCGACTGTATGTGATTTAAGCAAATTAGCTTTGACACCACTGCAGCAGCATGTACCAAGAAGTGCAGCCATCTGATACATCCCACATTGAGAATAAAAACTTGTGAAAGCTTTAACAGGATTACCTGATTTTAACTACAGTATCCATCTGACCAGGTAATGTAACATTAAAACATTATCATATACCCCTCAATGTTACTAAGTAATGTGAAATATTTGTGTGGTTATAATCACAATAAGCCCCCCCCCCCCTTATCATTGTTTCCCACCAATTGCCACTTCATGTACATTATGTTGTATCGACATTACATTTGCAAATAGTTGCAAAGTATGCTCAGTACCATCTTACTGTGTGTTGGGATTTTGCTAGATTACAGTAACAGCTTATATTTTCAGGTATTCTATCTTTATTTCCATTGGTTAAGTGTGGTATATACAACCAGATTGGTGTAAAATTACACTCATAATGTGCAACTTTAATAATTTTGATTCAACTGCATATCACCCTGAACAATATCGCTAAAGCAGAACAAATAGTTTACATGTCTAAACATAAACAATATCAACCAAGTATCTGTACAACCCTGTACTTCTGATATGAAACACACAAATGTACGGAAGCGTAGAAGGGACATGGTGATGAAAGAGTAACAAACTCGTCAAAATGACAAAATTCAGAAAAATGACGTTTTGTCGAGTTTAACAACTGGTCAAAACGACAAAATTATTAAATTTGCCGAGATGCAACAAGTGGTCATAATGACAAAATTCTGAAAATTGACGTTTTGCCGAGATACAACAAGTCGTCAAAATGACAAAATTCTGAAAATTGACGTTTTGCCGAGATACAAGAAGTTGTCAAAATGACAAAATTCTGAAAATTGACGTTTTGCCGAGATACAACAAGTCGTCAAAATGACAAAATTTTGAAAATTGACGTTTTGCCGAGATACAACAAGTCGTCAAAATGACAAGTTTCTGAAAATTGACGTTTTGCCGAGATACAACAAGTCGTCAAAATGACAAAAATCTGAAAATTGACGTTTTGCCAAGATACAAATTGTTAAAAAGACAACAATCTGATTTTTGTCATTTTGACGACTTGTTGTATCTCGGCAAAACGTAAATTTTCAAAATTTTGTCATTTTGACGACTTGTTGTATCTCGGCAAAACGTTAATTTTCAAAATTTTGTCATTTTGACGACTTGTTGTATCTCGGCAAAACGTTAATTTTCAAATTTTTGTCATTTTGACGACTTGTTGTATCTCGGCAAAACGTCAATTTTCAGAATTTTGTCATTTTGACGACTTGTTTTATCTCGGCAAAACGTCAATTTTCAGAATTTTGTCATTTTGACGACTTGTTGTATCTCGGCAAAACGTCAATTTTCAGAATTTTGTCATTTTGACGACTTCTTGTATCTCGGCAAAACGTCAATTTTCAGAATTTTGTCATTTTGACGACTTCTTGTATCTCGGCAAAACGTCAATTTTTAGAATTTTGTCATTTTGACGACTTGTTGCATCTCGGCAAATTTAATAAATTTGTCGTTTTGATGAGTTGTTAAACTCGGCAAAACGTCATTTTTCTGAATTTTGTCATTTTGACGAGTTTGTTTCTCTTTCATCACCATGTCCCTTCTACGCTTCCGTACAAATGGGTCTAAGCAGGGAGTTGTTATGGAACAACTCCCTGGTCTAAGCTTTGACACACTATGCAAGTTCATGCTTGCTAACATATACCATCTGAATAGTAGCTCCCTGATACAGTATGTGGTGACAGATAGCTAGTGCATAGGTACTGGTAATCTCAAGATTTATTTTTTCAAAATTAAAACATATGACTCGGGTATGAAGACTGCATGATATAAATAACTTCTATACAGTAGCAAAGGACTATCAAAATTTTATGATTTAACTCTTTTATCTTGGAAGCTATTGTTGACTGTACAGTTGAACTGGAACAAGACACAATTAATTATTTCTGGGCTAATTATCTTGTACCGTACGTTGTTGTTTTCATTGTTTGTACACCAATTAAAATTGAATACTGTTAGTATTCAATTATAATTTACTGAAAGTGGCACTTATTTCAATTGCTAGGTGATTTGAAAAACTGTGTAAAGCAAACTGGTCCAAAACAATTATTAATAATACAAATTCTGTGTTTCTGTTAACCAGCTGTTGTTGTTGGCTCTGTAAAACAACATACAGTGTTATCAACCAGCAAAGATATAATCACTTTGGTAGTGAACATGATGACATCATGCCATACACTTAAAGGGGACACAAACCAAACAGTTATTTCTTTGGCTTATATAACCATGGATCTGTTTTTACCTCCATGATATAACAGAGATCCTTGTGAAGAACAACTTCCCCAAAATGTTAAGAAAAATTTTGCCCTAATATTTGGGAGATATCCTAGCTTTAAAATCCTGTCATTTTGACAATCTGTGATGTCATTGTGCCACTTTGGATGATCTGTAACTTGTAACTTTTTACTTTTTCTCTAATTTTCTTTCCATATTTCATGGTTATATTTTAAAAGTACATACACTGAAACCACTGCCATCAATTAGGTCATGTTAAGACCTGGCTGGTTCAATTAAAGTTTCAGCATTTGCAAAACCCATCTCCACTACAGAAAACGAGAGCCCGAAAAGCACTTTATATGGTTCCTTGCTTAGTGGAATATTAAGGTGTTGTATGCCATCATCCAATATCATAATATTTATGACCAAATGAACAGCTATTAACCAACAACTTTATACCAAGTTTGGCTACTATCGGGCTTACAGTTGCGGAGACAGCGGGGTTATTGCAATGTTAAGACTAGAGCACCCATGGTGCAGTAGCTCATACCAGATTGATCATTTGGACAAGTGTTTCTTAATAAATGAGCCTGTTGGATTTTTTAACTTATAGATGATTATGACTTACTTTCATTAATATCTATTGCTATCTGTAGGGGTAGAAGCAGTTGAAGGTTTTCATAGATTGATCCCTTCTGACCCCTAGATGACCCTTAACTAAAATACAATATACTAACCAGTCAATATGACCCACCTGTCATGGATTAATATCACCAACTTTCATTAACAGCCTTTGGTATATTTAGAAGCATTTTAGATATTTTGCCTATTTTCAAACAATGACCCCTAATGACCCCTAGATGACCTTTGACTTAAAATTATCAAACGAACATGATGGTCAACCACCCATGGACCATTGTGTCCAAGTTTTAGGCAAATCCATTGAACCATGCCCAAGAATAAGCAATTTGAAGCATTGACCCTAAGATTGACCCTTGATGACCTTGATCTAAAAATTGTGAACACCCAATAGGTACCACCAGTCATAGATGATTATGATTAACTTTCATTTAATATCCATTGCTATCTGTAGAAGTTCGCATTTTGCAGATTTTCACAAGTTGACCCCTATTGACCCCTAGATGGCCTTTGACCTGGAAATTCCAAACATCCTAAATGTCCCCCTACCCAATGATGATTTTGTCCAAGTTTCATGGAAATCCATCAGCAGCAGTACAAGAAGAAATGTTTAACAAGTGTGAACAGATGGATAGATAGATAGAAAGCATAATTATGATAGCTCAACCAGCACTACAGTACATGCTGGTTAAGCTAAAAATGTGAACCCAAATGTTCCAAAGCTATTGGGCCCCACAAATTTGGGCCCAAAGACTGTGTTCCCAAATGCATATGAGGTGGAAATAAATTTTGAATTTATAGCAATGTAAAGATTTTTGAATTTGACCCTATAACCCAATTAATATTCATAATGTCAGTGCCAAAAACGATAGCGCCCACCTCAATATAATACATCTTCATAGTAAGTATGACAAATATCCATCACTGTTGTTGAGTTATCACAGACCCGAGCAAGAGTCACAGACGCACAAACACGCAGGCACGCACACACGCGCCAATCTGACTGCATAGGTTTCTTTGCTTCTAGCAAGGAACCAATCAGCACTGTAATAAGCAAAGAAAGACATTGAAGAATTGAAGCATATACAGTATGCATCTTGATGATGTAATAATTGACTATTCTTCAGCCTTCTGTGTGAAGGCCAATTATATGACATCTCCCAAGTGGTATAAGATTTATTCATGACAGTAATCTGTACTATTGGTCACTAATGATGGTTTGGTTGTTTCTCTTGCTGTAAACCTTGATCTAAGATGATAGCAATACTAAAACAAGTACAATATATTAAGATCTTTTATTACAAAGATTATTATCTACAGTAAGAAGGAAGTAGTGTCATTCCAAATATTATTAGTGACACATATGTTTACACACACCACAAAGAAGTATATGGCACTGATATCAAATTGACAGTAACGAGATCGCAAACAGACCCACAGTCCGAAGTCCTGACACTTCTGTAGCCCCAATCATAGATAATAAATACGTAATGACCAGTTAAACATGATAAGTGTTGCAAACACCCAGATTCAGGAAACCAAAATGACTAATTAAAACCAGGAAGTTCAGGGTTTTGTAAATTTTTCCCACTCTGATCTGTGATCATGCTGTGTTATATCCTGTATGTAATATATGTACCATTGCAACCAACTGTTTAATACACAAAATAGTTTAACAATTTCAATGTCAATATTTTACATTGG
>JAIPMN010125202.1:0-13525 GCA_020650975.1 Apostichopus californicus | reverse complement strand
GCTGGATGCACTCGGGCTCCGCCCTCGTGCATCGCTTGCATTATCCCCCGATCGTGCATTAATCCTGTGAGTAACGCACGCTAGACCGTTGATTAACCCCTTATTTACTGCTAAATGCTAAACGTTGAAATCTTTTCGTCGTGAAGTTTCAATTTGAAGCTCGCTACGAATCAGTTAAAAACATGAATTTAATCCTTGTATTTGGCCTTGTTATTGGCTTCTCTTTAAATACAGAATGATATCCATTGAAGGTAATTGGGAAATTTCAGGAACTTTCAGGAATTTAATTTAAAATTCAAACTTTTCAAATGATATGGCATCTTTTTCGTCTCATTATTGGACATATTTATAGGAACAAACAACAGATTATAAATAATAAGTCTCTTTCTAAATTGTGAGTAAAATGAAGAAATCAACCCAAATTTCTGAAGTTGTCGTGGCTAAACAAAAATTAATAGTATAGTATTATATACTGTTGTATGTATGACCACTAACCTTTTGTTTATTTTATCACATTTTTGCAGCTTATTTAATTAATTTTGTAAAAACAAAATTGTGTGCAATTTTATTCATCCTGGAGTCATCTTCAGAAATCAGTAATTTACTGAAGAAGACCCTAAGACAGGGTTAAAATATCTAATAAAATGTTTTTTTAAACTTTGTTTTCCATTCATCTCTCTTCCTTTCTCTAAGGATTCACTCTCCGCAACATTTTACATATATAAACAAATATATCACAATTAAAACATATATATCACAAAATTAAATTTACAATCTGAGCAGGTTTGATCAGTGTCGTGTCCCTGGCAAAAGAACAAACGAACATTAATAACTATATTTTGAATAATTACCGTGCTGAAAACTTGTCGATACATCTTGGACTTGTCCTCATTGATGATAAAGAACTGAGCCAGCCAACCCTCTACAAAAGGAACAAGGAAGATAAATAAAAATATAAAAGTGATCTTTTTGGAAGACATCCCCATTGGCATCCCTGAGGGTGCCAATCTAGGACGACCATGCCTATGTGGTTAGAGAACCCATTATGTAATGTTGCACACTATTAGATATGACTTAAACAGGTGACAACTCCTGAATTGACTATACATATTTTGTTTATTTCACAAATATTAATAATAAACAAATTAAGGCAAAAGTTTTACTTTTGAAAGTGTCTCTGGTATTTTGGGTATAAGGGTATAAAATGTTGGTGGCAAACTCCAGAGATGTAGTTGGAGAACACATTATGTAATGTTGCACACTAGTAGAAGTGAATCAAACAGGTGATAAATCTGAATTAAGAATACATCTTTTGTTTATTTCACAAATTTTAATAAAATAAAATGAAAAGGTAAATTTTTAAACTTTTGTGAAAGTGTCTCTAGTATTTTTGGGTATAAAATGGTGGTGGCAAATTTCAGAACAATAGTATTGAATAATTTAAAAGGTTAACATGTTCCGGTCTTAGAATGAGGTTTTAATATTAGCGGGTGTTTATCCGAAGTAACAACTCAGAGATCTTTGACATAATTTGATGCAAATTGCTGCAGCTAATATTTCAATGCATCAGTATTATAGGAAAACAAAATAATAATAATAATAAGTCTAGAATGAGTGCTTTCAGTTTAAAAATATAAACATGCAGGAATATTAATTTCCTATGATAAAACTGATCTTGATATGCTTCCTTTAATTGTTTAATAAGTGCAGTGACTACTAAAAAAGCAATCATTAAAAGTACATTGCAAGGAGCAAATCACAATACTTAGCAAAAATTAAAATTAAAATTTCATTGTAACGATAATTTACCAAAATTGTAAAAACAAAGCATGCTAAAACATTAAATGCTTTTAATTAATATTAACGTACATGAATATTAAATAACCAAGTTTAAACAGTTTTATTAACTTTCTTCTTATTGCTAAGTGCAGTGAGTATGAACGGTGCATTGTCAGGAGCAAAATATTTTTTTATTTAAAAAAATTTATAATTTCAACGATATTATAAATTAAAACATGGCAAGTTAAGACTTGGAGTGGTTTTGGTTAATATTAATTATGAAAAGCAGCTATTCCTTATTGAGTAGTGTTCGAAAAAAAAATCATTTTGCTGTCTTTTATACAAAAATCTCATATTAATAGATCTCATTAGTTTGACTATCCAAGATTGATTTTAAATAGAGGAGTAAATGTCCCAAAATGTCCAGATGACAAACTGATTGTAATGCAAAAAATGTTGAATAATTACTTTTCATGAATATTCATTTGGTGCAAACATCTAGGTGAGTGTCCTAGTTTGATTAATTTATTTAGCAGATATGTCATTAGAACAACTTACGGTATCCTTGTACTTTGTTCTTGGCAGCTGTGGGAGGATATGGAATAAATGATAATTAATTATTATTATAGCTCAGTGGTTAACGCCGATGCCTTTGAATCATAAGGTCTCGAGTTCGAGTCACTCCAAGATTAATGTATGTCCTCCAGTTACAGAGTTTTTGGCAATTGACAATTCATAATCATGGACGTTAAATATGAATGTAAGAGACTGACTTCGGTCAGCTTGCGGCTTTAATAAGTCAATGAGGCTTCTTCACGAGTTCCTGCTTGCAGAAGGATCTAAAATACATACATACATACATTATTACAAAAGTAGAAATAATTACAATTCAAAATCAAACATAAACAGACACCTTTTGAAGATGATTTTTCATAAATAGAAGGACCCTTTACTATTTCCCACGGTATTGATGTAGAGGGACTGGCGGTTGAGAGTGGACCCCAATCATCTAATTTTCTTGCACAGACTTCTAACTTGGGTGACTTTTCTTATAACGTGTCATAAAAATGTGTGTGCGTGTGGGATGAACAATGGAACGCACATATAAAAAACAACAAGTGTAAAACGAGTACACATAACCATGGACCCAAACATGCATTTGAAAGTCTGTCCCTCAATTGTGAAAATTCAGCGACCAATTTTCATAATCCAAACAGCGTCATTTGCAAGTAGATTCATGAAGAATATTTGGACGCTGGTCGGTTGAAAATTTCTCTCTACTCTCACTTTAACTAATATGCATTCACTTCACACATGTACAGTCACATTCACATTAGGCAGGTTAATTGCATGGAACTATGCGAAGGTCAGGGACAAGATTCCAGGGGACCACTCTCTATCTCTCTCCTCTGTTTTGTTTTCTCTTTAATGTCCTGGAGGGCTAGACCGTTTGTCTGGCGTGGATAGCACTTAACCTCTTTCCCAGGAGTTAGTTTTATTTTTGCTAAGGCGATCCAGAATTTTCATAATCTTGCCTGGACTCGAAGAGAGCCACTTTGGGTCGAGGAAATAGAGCGTGAAGTTTGATTTAATTATTTGGAGATCCCACGGTCGCCCATCGGCTAGAATGGACGACAGTTTGTCCGTTTCGGTTTTCTAAACGGCCGGCTTTGCGTGACGACACAGTCACCATTAGAAGAGGAGGCTTTACTTGAATACAAGAGGATTTCAAGGGCGAGATATGTCTGAAGTCAAGTCAAGTTTGGTAAATATTCCGTCAGTGTGTACATAGATAACACGTGACAGTTTTCTTCCTCATAAAATCAAGACATCAATCTCAACATTGCTCAAGGAAAAACGTGGAAAAACTTTTTCACTAACTGGCACGTCTCTCAGATGCCAGAAAGATAGGCCTAAGATATCCCTGTTAAGCAGAGTGCAAATTTGAGAGTGGCATTTGTATGTAAATTAAAAATAGGAACTTATAAACCACTCAAATTGATCGAGCTATTTGTCTTCAATAGTTGAATAATCCTTTTGGGGGTTTTCATCCAATTATTAATGATGTAAGGAGCCTGGTCAACAAGTGAGATTGTCAGAATCGAACAGAATCTCAAGTATTCCCCCAAAAAGTGGTCTGTGTTGGGAAAGTTATTGGTGCCTGAATTGCTCAAATGATCAATTAAACCCCAAGAACAACCAATTCTATTGAATCTTAATGAAAGGTGAGTCTATCTTTCAAATTCTTTTCAAATTGATCAACAAATCAACTTTATTCGGATAATCCTCTTGGAAATAGATTAATACTGAGGCCTGGGTGTGCAACGAAATATGATTAATGTCTGAAATGAAAGGAATGGCTTAGTACCGAAATGTTCCTGGGTTTGTGATCTGTGATGGGAAAAGATACTAATACGGGTGGGTGTTTAACTTCCATCAGTAATCACTTTCGATTACATTTTTGATAAACTTTAGCTCTACAGTTGGCAATTTTAATTCCATGCTACAGCAATCTAATGGAAACATGCCGCATTTGAAACATCATCAGTATAGCCGAGAAATCTGCTAGAAATTTTAAATAACGGTCACTGAGGCTCACATTTCAACGAACATTTTACTGACATCAACAATCCACGTTGCCTCCTCAGTGAGACTTTTATAAATGTCTAATTGAACTGTTCTCTATGTCTAGAATTAAACGGACGGATCATAGCCTTTAGGTAAAACAAAAAGACTGAAGACTCCTACCAGCGTGCTAAACTTTGGGACCAAATACTGACATTTGTTATAAAGCTCACCTTCTTTGAACGTTGTTCTCCTCGTGAGGTTCCTGGGCAGAAATCTCTTGTCCTTCAGCCTCTCAAACATGTCGTACGCTTTCTGTCTTCTCTCCTCGGCCAATCTTTCTCGTTCCTGTTGGGCGGCGAATGCAGCGTCCTTCACCGGGGGTGGGAGAGAGGTCGTACCAGACTCGTCCCCCTCCTGACCCTCTCGGGTGGTTTCTTCCTCTACGGTAGTGACGGGGTCCGGAGATTGCACGGTCAGGGCCGGGGTCGCGAGAAGGGTCTTTGCAGCTGTTTGCGTCACATCGACTTTAGTGATATCAATTAAATATACTATAATTAATTAATATAAATTAAATATATTAAACGGTAATAAAAACAAAATCTGCAGAAAATCTGAAAATCCGCACATACTTTATTATGTGAAAAAGTAAGTTGGCCTGACGTTTCAATCCTAGCAGGATCTTCGTCAAAGGCTAAATGACAAGTAACAGTAATGACAAGTAACAGTATGACAAGTATTATGAGATATTAATGAAATTCATATAGATATGATAACTTTCTGTTTTTAGTTTGGTTTGTCCCCATCTCACATGTTATCAAATTTAATTGTACATCAATCAAAGACACCTTGAGTGGGTGAGTTTGTGAAGGTAATTTTAATTCTGTTAAATTAAAACTGTGTTTCTCTTTAAAGCAGATTGAAATTATACCAAAATTATTCAAAATACTTATGATCAACAGATAATCAGAGTATATATAGTTAAACACTGTACCTGGTGTTTTACTGGACGGGGAGTCTCCTATCCCACTTGAATCGGTATCAGCCCTTAAAGGGGGCGGTGTTTCTGCAAAGAGTAGAGAATATATATCATTTCAAGGGTATTGTTCTCTTCTTGTATTTGCTATTGCGGGATGACAGAATTGCAACTCTGTCTGAAATTGATAAAGTTTAAATTCCACTTGGTCTTAACCTGGTGATTTTCTTTCGTTACCACGTTACGTCTTTCGAATATTAATTAAAAATAAACTTCCTAATTATATCAGAATAGGGATATACATCATTACCTTCCCCTCCACCTCCCTACCAAACACAAAAACTAAGAAAGAAAATGCCCCCTCAATACCAAGAAGAAAAGAAAGAAAACATGCCCCTCGCCGATAATAACACCCTCGCTTTAATTTCAAAGCACTTTTCACATCAAACCATGACTGTGTCTTCTATGGGTTCTCAAAACTTTTCAGTATTTTATCTTTCTCAAAATAAAAAGTCAGAAATGAAGTTTTACGCATCTTCTGAAGTGATCTGACAATTGTTTGACCAAATGTTCACCTCTCGACTTTATAAACATTTGGACAGAAAAAAAACAAGGCACAGTCCAAAATCCGCCCACCCATTACTCATGATTTTGCTATTAAACCGTTCAATTTTCCTCCGTTCTTTTACACCTTCGTATTCAGCATCACGGCGACCGAACACCGACCCGTTGGAATGCCTTTCGGTAAATGCTCGGAGACTATACCACTCACCGTCTGACAAATGAACCGAAGCTTGGTGTTCAGATTCAATTTCTTCCTGTATGCATTCCAATTCTACTGATGAGGATGGCGAGGCTACTCAGAGGATGGGTGAGATGTAGATGAACAGTTAGAGACAGAGAGAGAGATTGAAAGAGATGGAGAGAGTTAAAGAGAGAGAAAGAGTGTGAGGTGCGTTTGAGAAAAGGTCATTCATATCCGCCCCCAAAACTTTCGGCATGCTTAAAATCTGGTCTAAGTTTCGGGAAAGATAGATAGATTCATGATAGTTCTCACCCTCCATGTTATTAACAGATACAGAAGGTTGCTCATATTACAGATTAGAGAATGAAATGTTTCAGTGAGGAGAAAAGTATTAGCGACCATTATTAGACCCTCTAGCATATTTGGGGGGCAATACTGACGACCTTTAAAGGTCATAGAAGAATCTATCGGTATCGCATAGCAAAAAATGCTAGATGCAAACCGAGCAATTTGCTATATTACACAGATTCAAGAACCTCAAAAACTGCTAAACAAAATATAAATACTAGAATTATTCCCTGAAAAGTTATTGCTAATATTGTCATCTGTTTGCAAGAACTGAACTAATAGTAGTTCATCATCCTTTAGACTGGAAGTTAGAGTAAGAAGGAATCCGTCATAATAACAATTATAGACCTACACCACGCATAAGGATCATGTCACCTTTCTGTGACTGCTGTACCAATCTTTCACATATTTATAACATAATGTTTATTTGGTTCATAAAACATTAGTTGAGAATCTATGAACTTGCATATAATAAAGACAGTATTTAATTTTTTTTGTTTGGGGGGGAGGGGGTGGGGGTGGGATCGATGTTCCCTATGGCTGTTATGATATGTTCCACAAAGCTTCCCAGGAATGAGTCTTTTGACAATTTGAGGGAGGCTATGTATAATGAGGTAGTACAATACTGACTAATGCAATGGAATGTTGGCAATTTGGATGAGATAAAACACGAATCTTTTCTCACAACAAGTAGATTAAAACCACAGGAAAATCATTAAGGCTTAAATTTGTTAATTTAAGGAAAACGAAAAGAAAAAGAGTAAAACATACTAAAACTGGGGAGGAATGAAATATATTTACTTAAGGTTTTGAGAGAGATTTTGAGGAGAGGTCTCCATAATTTTAGAAAAGAAAAGAGTGAAGAAATAGTTAAAATGAAATAAGTTTGGAAAGAATCTTACAGATGAGAAATAAGTTTGAAGGACAAGGACAGAGGCAGTGTGTGGGTCCATCTTTCAAGTGCAAAATGGTAGCAGAATATGAAGTTTTTTATGTTATTTGTAATCTTATAGATTAAGATTTTGAAGGAATGTAATCCAGTTTTCACTTTCATACTTCTGTAATATGAATTCAGAAGGCCTCATCACTCTGCATCACAAAAAAGAGGACCGCCTCTTTGGAGACGAAACCAAAAAAATCCCATCTTAAGAACAAGCTTGTTTTGTTTGTTTTCCTTGGCAACAAAAATCTAGTCGGACATATATTTTGACTCCCCCCTGTCCTTACCTAATGCAATATAATACTTTTCATTTTGTGCAGCTCAAAGGCATTGAAGACTCTCCCCAAACCGCGTGCCACCCTCTGAAAACGTTGACTTTCCGTTGCTTGCAAGTGAAGTTTTGTTCTTGTTGCTACAAAATGCAGACAGTAATGAAACTTGACACCTTGTTATCTTTTATCTAGACCTGAGATGTCCATCGCTGCTATATACACTGTGTTGTGGGTATTGACCATAGCTGTATGTATTGACTGTACACTAGTGTCTAATTACCGACGGTAGCAAGCTGTGTGTGTATTTCTGGGACCGATGGTGGTGTCTAACACTTCTGTTACACCTCATTCGAAACTGGGTCAGATTACAGGCATGAGACATTTCTTTGTGCTTGAGTCTTCACACCCTTTAATTCCACTTAAATAAAAGTAGTTTCTGCCAAATGAAGGAAACTTAATATGCTCTGTGAAACTATGAAAAATTACTTTTCTATCAAAATATGATATTTTTCTGCCCAACGATGAAAAATAACGATGCGGGGGGGCACAAAAGAAAAAGAAATTCATGCGCATACGATTTGGTTGAATCTTTTACTTACTAAGTCGTGGAGGCGCTGGACGGGGCCTTGGTCTGTCTTTCTTGGTAATGGTTGGTGCTATTGTCTTTGCAGGAGGGGGCAAGATTGGTATATGCATGGGCGCTGGCTCTTCCTCCTCTTTCACATCTGGGAGGGGCTCCACGGGCGCAGATTCTACGGGGTTCGCGGATGAATCCAGAGATGTCGCACCGGGGAGGGCATTCTCTTGTGACGGCTTCGCTTTCTTAATCTTGGCAACGGGCTGTACTTTCTTCTTCTTGACTATAGGCTTTCTCTTTGGTTTGGAGATTGGAGGAGGTGTAGGTGTGGGATCTGAAGGAGGGGGGAGGGGGGGGTAATAAAGAGAGACGGTAAAAAGCTGCTTAATTTACTGGAATAACAAAACGCATGCCTGCGTACATCTCCAAATAGGTTTTCCGGATCAAATCACAGCATGAAAATTAGCCTGTATAGTTTGGGTTAATATTAATTAGATCCAAAATGGGAGAGAAAAGAGAGAAGCAACCAATTCTAGAATGACTATTACAACTAACATTTGAAAAGGGCTACGGAATTTTTGCCTCCTCTACGGACAGGGTTTGCACCACAGAGTGACCAAATGATGCAATCATGGAAGTTTTGAGCCGTCCAGCGCATTGGTTAGTTGCAATCTCTAGATAAAGCCATTTCCTTTGCTTGAGATGCCAGGCAGATGTCACGGCACATTGAATATCATTTTAACCATGGATCGCATCCCCAATTTCACTTGGTACAACATTGATGAAAGTTGAAGGGGAGCAGTTTTGAAATAAAGTCAGCTATTTATGCATAAATGTATAATTAACAGTGGGGAAAACTGACAGTACACATTTCAGAAAATTCTACAAAACATCAACAATTTTCCATTACCAGAATCTATAAACTTAGGATTAATAATCAAGATTAAATCATGAAATTAGACTAACCTTTGGTAGGAGGTGGGGTAGGAATAGGAGGGGGCGGTGTCGGTTCCTTTGGTGGGGGAAGAGATGGCATCACCGGTACTGGGATGGGTGCTGGTGGGGGGCTATGAAGGGTTATCACATCGGTGACGATCAATTTGTCGGGGGGCTGGATTGCTGTATCTTGTTCTGCGGTCATCTCCAAGCCAGGCATCAACACTACGCCCTTGTAAAGGTTGTATGACGCATACTCTACATGACCTGTAAAACATTATTTTAACACAGTATTTTAATATTCAATATTAATATCTTAAGTATACTTAAATATTTTCAAATTTGACTTCTAACTAATCACTGTAATTATGTTTCCTTTATGTACTTATTATCCTATTTATAAATTTATATTTGTACTGGAATAAAAAAAAGATTTTTTTTTTTTTTTTTTAAATCATGAAAAAAAAACAAGAGCCCTCAGTATGGAAATTCAAAACAAACTTAAATATTCCATATTAAGTACCGATGAAACTTTTACATCTGGAAGGTTTTTAGTTCAATATACAATAGTGTGCTTCATCATCATACATGTGAGTCTTTGGTCAAGACGTTCGTAAATTCAAAATCGAGTCTACAGTTATTGCCCTTTTTCGCAAATTGGTTTGTGCCGATATTTTGCTAATAGAGGGCGCTCATCCAGTGAAATACACAAGCCCATGGATCTGTTTATTATAAAACAAGACTAGCTTCATGTATGCTTTTTAAAGTACATTTTTGGTGATAAGACTAAAATACATCAAAAATAAATAATAAAGTTTTAATCTTAGTTTTGCATTTGCTGAAATTGTTTTCCATGACAATATGTTTCAGTTTCCTTTGTTTTCAAGATTGTAAATGTGATGATCACACACATGTACACACGCACACACAAGTGTGTTAATTTACAATCAGACTGAAGACACCATTGTTTCTCTCATAATTGTTCAAATCAACGTGCCCTAACCTTAACAATACCCCTAAACAATATAATTCTTCCGAAGACAATTTTTACAATTGGCATCTGAGGACTTGGAATTCCTTTACCCAAGTCCTCAGTTTGTATGCAGAACAACTGCACACACACACACACCTATATTAAGTAAGTACATTATATGTAACAGCAATGAAGGCAATAATGCCTTGATCTCTTGTGATGACTTTAACGAGCACATAATGAGGGCATCATGAAACACTTCCTGATACAATTTATGATATTTTCATGAAATCTTATAAAAAAATAAATAAAAAAAAACAGAATTTCTTTTGGGCAAATATCTTCCCTACTGGATGGACAGCACACATGATGCCACGTGCTGAGTATTAAAGGGTATGAAGAATCACGCAAAAAGAAACGTCTGATGCCGGTAATCTGACTTAGTTTCGAATGAGGTGTAACAGAAGTGTTAGACACCACCATCGATCCCAGAAAATACACACACAGCTTGCTACCATCGGTAATTAGACACTAGTGTACAGTCAGTACATACAGCTGAGGTCAATACCCACAGCACAGTGTACAAACGATACAGCGATGGACATCTCAGGTCCAGCTAAAGATAACAAGGTATCACGTTTCATCACTGTCTGCATTTTGTAGCGACACGAACAAAACGTCACTTGCAAGCAACAGAAAGTTAACTTTTTCAGATGGCCGCATGCGGTTTGGGGCGAGTCTTCAATGCCTTTAATCCTCTATTCGTGGAAGCAGCCTGTCAAGAGATCACCTGGAGGTGCAATTAACGCACCGGACACTTTCCATAACAGCCTTCTTGAAAACGACTCGACGCTTTTACGAAAAAGTATAAAAAATCGTCATCTCACACCAGATTTTGCCACCCGAGTTACTCTGCGGTTCGACTCTCCATTAGCAAAATGAAGTTATGCGACTTAAAAATGCAGAGACTTCTCCTGGAATTTGCAAAATCTCTCAAACTCTTCTAGGATGATAATGACACAAATACCTTCCTGTTTCTGTTCCTCTTTCATCGCTTCTAGCAGTGACAAAGTAAATCACTGTATATTATTACGACGACTAAATCATTGGCTCTTGAGGCAATCCGTTTACCTTCTCACCACACTTTCGGCTTAATCTTCTTCTGCTTCTTCTTGTAATATCAAGAATGAATCCATTAAAGAAATTTGTCATGCATTTTGACAGCTTGCTGAGAAAAAATTATCCTTGCTTTCTATATAAGTAATATTTGCTTAGCAAATGTGAGGCCATAGTACATGTTTGCGTTACATATTGCAACAACTTTAAATATGTGAGGCGACTACAAGGGCTCTGTATTAACTTTGTAAATAATTTAGCAAAATAAAATAAAACTGTTTGCAAACTGCTTATCCACTAGAGAGCCTGTGTAGGAGAATGTGTAAAAGTAAGTTGGCCTGACGTTTCGATCCTAGCAGGATCTTCTTCAAAGGCTAAATGACAAGTAACAGTAACAGAAGGGACAAAAACACGCACAGAATTAAGCAGCAGTTTTACACCATCATGGTCTCTAAGTATACTGACCATGCAAACACACAACATAAAAACTGTACTAACATATGTTGGTCTCTTAATAAAACAGCCTTCAGTCTAAAATGAAAGCCATAAAGTGATAGTGGGCTGTGTTCAAACAAGTGTGCAAATGTCTTTAAGTATTTCAATCTAATTCATCAAATTTTGTGTCCCTCAATCTGTGTTAATTTTTTTTATTTGCAAACTTTTAGTGGCTAATTCCCTATTAATGTCATTATCATATCGTATAGGTGGGATTTTAGTGGGCTGAAAGGTAACAAGTTTATGATGTTTTTTAAGTAAAGGCCTTCACTTTCCTTTAAATACCATTCAAATAAGCTCATGCATATTCATTGTAGGAAATTGAACTATTAATTTATGCAAACAAAATTCACCTGTAATTGCCACAGCTTGAATGCCAACCATTGCATCATTTGGTACAAGAATGCAGTTCTTTTCTACTGGAGTCCATGGCATTTAAATGGAATACAATTTACGTTTTAGCGACTAATACATTAATTATATGTATTGATATGTGGAATTTACAAATGTACAGTTTAATAATAAAACACAACAAAGTGCTTTAAAATCTATAAACATTGCCAGCCACGAAAGCAGAAGTTAAATAGCAGAGAGTTGAAATTATTTAGTAACTTCACTCACAATAATGACTTTTTCCTCCAGATATGCAATAATTTGGGATTCATGAGAAGGCATAATCTATCCCATTTTAGGTTGAAAATTTGGTCACAGTATTTATACATATATATACTGTACAGTAACTGTTTAGTCTGACCACTGAATCTGCTAGGAAATGTGACATGTATGCAAAATTTAGAAATTTGGAAGACGTGGCCGCAAAAATTGCAAGAATTCATATCAACATCCTTTTTTTCTCCCGTCACAGGAAAGAAAATTAGCTAATGATAAAAACTGAAAAACCAAAATTTTGAAATAGATCTGTAAACATTGAAAGCCATAAAAGCTGAATGTAAACGACAGACTAGTCGATAAGTACTAATCTTTTCTTCCCTTGATAAGAATTTAGATTCCAATATTTTAGATCTCCAAGCTGAAACATTCCTACCCGACTGCCGTTACTTTAAAGATGTGGTGATAATAAAGACATTTTATTTTTCATAAAATGACAACATGGCAAAATAGTTTTGGAAGTTTCATCTCAAGGTAGAACTTGAGGTTTGTCTACCTTTCTGCAACTTTTTTTCTCTCTTTTGTAAACAATTGAATACATACATACATAGAGAATACATACATAGATACATAATTATCATTCAATTTTGGAGTTGGCAACTTTGAAAACTAGATAACACAGTTGTCATAAAAATGTGGGCAAATTATATTTTCCTGCAGTCAATTGCATAACTACTGTAGAACTTCTCGGTGAGAATGTTGACTTTAAATTTTTGGCCAAAAAAAAATATATTATCACCAGAAATAACAAAAACTTTTCTTGTTTTAAATCAAGTAATTGGATCTTTGTCAGAATTGTGCCTGAAATATTGTCAACTGTTTCAGGAGGATTTACGAATCTTTTATATACGACACGTACATGTTTGTGTGGTAAGATCTGATGTCAAGAAAATGATTTTGTTCAAGGAAACAAACGGGAATGACGAGAATGCAGTCGTGCCTAATGGCATGCTAAAAACGGACAGTTGCCATGGATACGACGATAAATTTTTGTCTTCTTCGATCGTGACGGTAACTCCTTAAGAATTATCATCAGGCATCATGATGTTTGACAGAGGAAAACTGGTGAGTTGAGTATAAAGTTATTTACACACCAAAAACAAAAAAAGTAGCTTTTTTTCTTCCAAAAAGAAT
>JAIPMN010125166.1:0-11444 GCA_020650975.1 Apostichopus californicus | reverse complement strand
TGAAATTAACAATGTATAATGACAATCATAAAGAAATAAATATATATATATAAACAGTGATAATACAGTAAACTAATCAGCTACATACTGTATTCATACTGTATTCTTACAAAGCCATTTTCCTCTATATACTGTACAAATATAGCTAGTTTACTGGTTTAATATTATTTTATAAAGTATGATATACAAACAAATGATTTAACGAATGACTGCATGAATGATTCGCATGGCTTGACATGTGGATTTCACACAACCTGATGATAGCCAAAACTTAATGAATAATGTGGTGAAACAAACCAAGTTGACATCCAATTTCTTCAAGAAGTTATTCAAGTTTGAAAACTCAGAGACAATTGTGCACAAATGGCTGGTCAATGCTTCAGTGTGACATCACAGTCACAATTTTATCTACAGTTTTTATGTATCGTATTACAAAAAGTTGTTCAAATTTTTCAAACTATTGGGTACTTTGACTGATGCACAACACATATTCAGTTTTTCTTTTCTAAAAATGTATAAATTCCCAAAAAAATTCAAAGAAATAAATTTGAAGAATTGTCATCGATCTGCATGTGTGACATCACAGGATTGAATACAAATTCCTGTTCCAGTGTCTTTTTTGTATGTATTTTTTTTTTAATTCTTAAAAATTCAAATCATGGCTTGAGGATAATAATCTTTCCCAGTACGTATTGTAGGCTATGTACCTGGGTTTCAACATTGATCTGCTGCAAATCTGTCACGTCTTCTTCTTTTCCCTCTTCTTCTTGAGAAGGAATCGCACATTCTTCAAGCAAATGTCTTACCTTCTGCAAATACAAAAATAAATTAGGTAAAAAAAAGTACAACTTTAGGGAAATGAATTGCAAAAGTAGTAAAGTACAACCTAATACAAAAATAACTGGTCATATACAGTACTGGCATTGAAGAAGGCCCAAATACCACATAATTGTTCGGGTTAGGTTAGATAGTGTATAATAATGTTGTGGCATAAAAAATATACTGTAGCCTAGAAATTATTTTACAGACTTATATGTATGCACCAATCATTGCACGATGCAGCCTGCCCCAACCCTGGCCATCCCTCAGTGGTTGTAGGAGCGCCAGATTAGGGGCAGACACCAAAAATTCCTGATTAATAAGTGGTATATCCCTGCGAACATTCATAGACACTTGCAGGCACTGTATAGGCCTAGTACATGAATTATTGTACTTTTTGGTAGCCTATACATACTTCAGACTGAAGTTCATTCCTCAGGATTTTTTTATTAAACGTAGTTTTAAATTGTAGGCCCCTATGCCTAGATCGTTTTTTTCATAATTCAACAGAGGGTAAAAGAAAGATTAAGAATATGAGTCGTTTGACCACAACACACGTACCTCCTTTCTAGCACGGCGCTCTGAAGAAAGTCTTGGCTTCTTTGTGGGAACAGCATGCCTACTTGAAGTTGTACCTGTGGCTATGCAAGTTTCATTAACGTTAGGCCTAACCAAGTTAGGGCCTACTTCCACTTCTGGTACAGGGCTACTCACGACACTCTCTGGCACCTTTATTGTGGGTACTGATCCGGGAAGAAGTGGCAGTCTAAGTCTCCCACCGCTTAATTCGCGTTTATAACGATCGAATTGGGAAAAGCAGTGAATATCAAAATGTTCGTTACAAAAAACACTGTAATTCGATGGCCCTTTGAAGTCTGCTCTAGTGAGCTGCACGAAACGGGTCCAAAGACGTTGAGTTTTTACATCATTTGGCCACTGATGAAGGCTTATTCTATCAGAACTTATATTGCTACAACCTCCAACAACACAACGCCTTGGCATTTTAATCAATCGGTGTAAATTTGAAGACAAAAGCTACAAAATGGAGGATGTACAACCACGCTTACACACCATAAACCACACGAACTCAACGAACAGTGCGAGTGTTGTTTACATCCAGCGTTCACGATATGACGTCAGCGCGTACATCAGCTGATTTCACTTTTTTTTTACAAGGTTGCGTAAAGTAGCCAATTTCTTTTACAATTTTCTCGCGAACGACTAGGTTTTATGAAATAAAAGTTATATTTTTGGAAAACAAATCCTCCAATTAGCTATCCAATAACCTGGAATACCCCCATGGCAGGACCACTTTAAAGATGAGTTCCATAATCTAGCATACACAATAAAACGAAGAAATTTGTTTGAAAAAAATGGTTTAAACCCATTCAGAAATTTATTGAACACGGAACTTAGTTCCTAGTTCACACGCCACTCGTCACTGGGTGTTGCGGCCCGTTTTTAAGCAAGTAGGCACTGGATGACAGCAGTCATCATCACATGAATTTTCATATAATAGAGCTAGGGGTGCCCTCCTTTGTTTGAAAACGAGTGTACAACGATTCACGCACTGTGGGGGTTAATTCTTGTAACCAAAGTTTCACAAGTTCTCCTGTAAAAATATATATTCATAAACTGTAGGCCTGAATAATGATTTATCCTGATAAGAACTACTCCTGACTTATTTCGTTTGAAACACAGACTGTAATGTACACTTTGCCTAAACCTGACCCTTCTGCACCAACATACACACATGATCTACCACAGGCTTTCCTGTGTGATCCACCTAGCCTTTCACTTTGGTTCAATGAATGTGACACTTGCTATGATTAAGGTTTCCAAAGTGTATTGGTGGTGTACATCACATGAAGCACATTGAATATAGAGCTGTGCATTTCACTTTGACGAAATATGCAACTTCTGAGTGTTTGGAAGAAGATGCCATCAGCATTTCTGTAGGAGACTGTTGGGTACGAGGGTATGGTCTATCCAGGAGAAGTCAAAGTGATCTTTGGTGATGGTTACCAGGTTTCTGTTATGGTCCCAGCTGGGAAACACTGGGAGTGGCCTAACTGCCCAGATGTGATATATTATGTAATACAAAAGCTAGTGAGAAAGCGGAAACACCAATAACTGAACAGTCGAGCACATTGTGGCATTGTGGACCTGTAGATAGCAGACAAACAGTTCAGTATCAGACAATATGGGCTTCCATGATTAACATTTTTAATTACTGTATTCTAATGTTTAAACAACAATCTGCAGGTTAGCAGACAATACAAGGTTAGTGTTACTTTTTATCTGTTTTACCTGAATTAGTTCATATTAATTTGTTTTTTAATCGGCCAAGTGGACAGATGACAGTTTCTATGTGTTTTGTATTATTGCCTACTATGTTGACACTTTTGAGAGCAATAACATTTGTTTGCATAAAAAATCTGTTAAAATGTGTGGCTCCAAATATGGTTAGTGGCTAATGCAGTGAGCTCATTATTCAAGGATCACCGGTTCGAACCCTTTGTGTTTGTGTCCTTGGACAATGCAACAATTGCCTCTCTCAATCCAGGTGTATAAATTGGGACCTGCAATGAGGTGATGGACTGAGGCTCCAAAACTCGCAGCCACAGGGTGTAAAGAGATTGTGTGAGGGAACATGTCTGTGTGCAGGCAAGGTCTAACAAGTCACTGATGACCAGGGGATAGATTGTAAAGCGCATAAAAATATCGCAGATTGTGCCCTATAGAACTGATAAAAAACGTCTAACGTTACTCACAGTTACATGAGTCACACTTATTAATGTTTTATTTACAAAATTTAAAATTTATTTAAAATTTCTTCCAATGTATCCCAATATTGCACACATAAATACAACCACCTATGTTATTGATTATTTTCTGTCATATATATAAAACAAATTATTGTTAGTCCTTTTCATATAACGTGGGTCATGCTGTATTTAGTGCCAAATAAATAGATGATATGTGATACAATGATTATTTTTTGTTACAATTTTATGCCTTATGCCAACATATTCCAACACTATGATGATGGAAAAATATAATGCATGGTTCAAATATTTATTTAGTATAAACTTGATCAAACTAGGCTGTTAAAGTTGGGGAGTTTTCAAGCTAAAATGACATGAGAGAGTGACAGAGAGGCATGGTCCTTCGGGTGTTAAGCGGCGTAACAGACAGACAGACATAGTGAGAGACGTACTAACAGGACCATAGCCTGCATTTAGTGTTCAGCCTGATTTGTTCCTTTTTTCCCCCTCTGATTTAGCTTCCAAACTTTTGATTTTATTTGGCTGACAGACCTGTTTTGGAGATACTGATGTTAGATTTTGCTTGGAGACACTCATCCGTGTAGAGCGGATGCACTGTTTTGAGACCTTTTTGCAGATGAGGATCACTCATGATAGCACTCTCTTCGGTCTCACTCCATTTCGTTTTCACAACTTTCACCTTTTTTGGGGTTCTTTTTTATTTATTTTTGTGTCCTCTTTTTAATTTTTTTTTTGTCTCTTTTTGGCACACAGTCATCACCACTGTCATAACTCCTGATCCCCTTGGATCTGACAGTCATCCAGTGACTGACCTTTCAGATCGTGGATGCTGCCTTCCTCGGCTTTTAGTAGGAACTTACTGATTTTGGCCAGGAAAATAATATCCTGGGGAAGGCGATAATACTGTCGATGAACATTGACGTGATGACCCAAATGGTTGGCCAATTGCTACAGTTCTGATGAGAACAGGTTAAGGATTTGTGACACTGTGGCTAAATGTTTACTGAGATTTGTTGCCGTAAGCCTGCTAGGATGCTTAGCACCACATTGTTTGGCATATTACTTCAGACATTGATGGTCTCTTAGAGGCTGCACTGATTCGTCACTCGGGCAGGCAAAAACGTAAGGATTCTCTTCTAAAACCCCTGCAGTCTCCTGGTTGTCATTCAGTATGGTCAGAAACTCAAGCATATCCTCTGTGAGCATCAGCCTTGGTGATGTGGGTTTGATACCAGTCCAAGTTGAGGAACTGTGTTTTCCCAGGCCATCTGATTCTATATTTTGTTTTGTTTCTTTTCTTTTGTTCAAAATCAGCTGATTAAGTTTAACTGTATCAGCAGTTAATGGGATCTTTTTGGGCTTCTCTCATGTCTGTTTACACTGCTGCTTATACACTTTGGAAGAAATGTTCTTCTTCCATTTCAACCTCTTCAGTTTCAGGAACTCTTCCGCTTTGTATTCATTCTCAGTGTTTCCAGTTTCAATGGCATCACTGATGACAAGCTCAGCTAGCACTGCGAAGCTTTGTCCAAGCTTATTCGCAAGAGAAGGTGAAGCAAAGGCTTGTATGCTGGCATTGAACCCAGAGCAACTCTGACAGCCTGAACAACTTTTGTGAAGTTTCATGGATCAATGAAGTCCTTTGCAGACTCCACATTGGGACATATTTCTTAGCGTCTAAAAGAAGCCCGGCAATGCGTGTCAACTTTTCTGACACAATATTCCGGCAAGTCATTTCATTATGACCACCATCCTCATGGTGCTCTCCATACTTTAACAAAGGTGAAAGAATAAGACACCTTTTAGACATGCGAAGTCCACTGTATCTTTTTCGGGATGTTCAAACCTGCTTTGTAAGTTTTGAATAAGAAAAGTTGTGTGTGAATTGAAGTAATCAATTCCTATGGTACAACTCAACTCACACACATACAGTTGTGGGACAATTAAAGTAGCCCATTCCTGTAATATAACACAAATAACACATACAGTTGTGGGACAATTCAAGTGACCCATTCCTATCATAGAGCTTACCTCACACACATATACAGTTGTGGGACAAGAGAAGTAGCCCATTCCTATGATAGAACATACCTCGCACACAGAGTTCTGTGACAATTGAACTAATCCATAGCTATCATAAAATTCCCTTACAAAATAACAAATAAAGTAATGTCTGTTAACCTAGTTTTAATAAGCCAAATTTTCAATTTGCTAAGTTGTTAACCCATCATAAAGTAGGTATGGTAAAAATCGGTCAATCGTATTTTATAGGGGAAAATTGGTTTCAAAATGTTATGGACGTTACATGTTCCGTGGAAAAAGTACATGCATAAAAAGATTTTTTGCCCATTTTTTTTAGAATAGGCTTCACTTACCGTAAAGTACAATGGATTTTAATTGGCCTTTTTTTTTACAGAAATATTTGCAATTGTCACTTTTTCACACAATGCCTATTGAAACATCTCAAATATGAGAACAAATAAATTTACATAATATCAATACATATTCATATGACCCTAACCTGCAATTGTGTATAAAACCCACTTCTTCTGCTAGTTATTTCTAACATATAGTACATAAACATTATAAAAATGTTTTTCCAAGAATGAGAAAGTGATTCAGGTCATTCATTCTCACTTTCTCGAAGGTTCCAATTTTGAGCTGTTCAAGCACTGAAGCACTTTAATGTCCAACATATTTACAGATGAATCCTGTACATACCACTATTTAACTCGGCCCACCATGATCTGGGAAAGCCTCTGTGCCGTGTTTGGTCTATGAAGGCAAAGAAATATTATTAGGTAAAGAAATGGATAATTCACAAAGTGGGTTTTATTATCATTGGATCAGGGGGGATCTTTCCCATCAATCGGTTGCAATGCTTCTGCGATTGATGCAGGGTCTTAGTAACTTGTAGAGATTCATTTGGACACCGGATTCTCTTTTATTCTTCTGTAATTACCGAATAAATCGACAGACGGTACTGCACCGCATTTTTACTCCATACATTTGGCGAAATTTATCACAAGTGTGGTGGTTTTAAGTGTGTCGCATTTTGTGATGCGATACCAGCGATTTTTAATGCTGTGAGTCTACAATTTGCGCAGTGGAAATTTCTCATTGATACCAATATAGAAATCTAAACATGCTCTCGTTGGCTGCATGGTCACCCCCTCCCCATGTAATGTACGTATCAATATGTGTTTGCACCGTCTTTTAGGGTGATTGTTTGTGCGCCCTCTTTGGATGGTGTGTAAATTGTCAAGTGATCTTGACGAATACACCAATATGGAGACCTGAACCAAAAAGCAGTCTTGTTTGTACAATCAGCTAATAACTCGCCCCCCCCCCCCCCAACGCGGCGCACTCCCAATCAAAGGCAGCATGCACACAAAATGCTAAGTCCTATTACTAGTAGCTATTCCGCTTTATACATATTGAACACGGATGAGAATGTTTTAGCGTAGGGGTAAGTTTGTGGTAGTACAAACGTGGAGGTGGCAGCAAGAGTTGCTCATCTAGACAGGGTAAAAGTAATCTGCTAATTGGGGAATAACTTGTACAGTTACCAATGTCCAGGTTTACCGATTGTTATTGTCATGAAATAGTAATACTGCCTCTTTGATGTTACCGACAAACTCTATCGAGACATCGTACAGGCCCTTTATATATTTATCTAGGTCAAGGAATCAGTTTTCCCACGAGAAGTTTTAACTATCTTATTGAATCTTGTTACAGGGCCTTTTCCCAAAATAGATTCCATTGTATCTGTAGAACATTCCAGAAGGTTCTTCTCACGTGGTATGGAAGTTTCCATAAGAAAGCGGTGGACTTCCAAACTCCCAACCAATCAGGGCAGATCAGTGCTTTCTAGACTAAATTTTATATCGTTAAATTAATGCAGGATGAGCAGGTTATTGGCTGCCTTCTGATTGTGCGCAGTGGGATTTTATAGAAGTAAGGTATAAAAGGCGGCATGGTCCCGCATGTTCTGCACTCCGTCACAAGTTTGTCACTTCGTCATAACTTCGTCGTCACTTCGTCACCATTTCACCACCCCTCAAATTGCGTAATTGACGGAGTCAAATCATTGTAATTTTGTTTTATTTGTAAGAGAATCGACAGAGAAGAAATTATACCGAATCACTAAATCAATCCGATCTTGTGAACTTGTTTTTTCTGAGAACTCATTGTTTTCTTCCATCTTCCGTTCGAGACGTCTCCTGAAGAAGCATAAATACGGCATCAAGATAACCCCAGTACCTTTCTATCGCGAGTCCCGATATAGTATTATATGTCGGAGGAGCCGGGCTCGTCACTATATTACATTATATATGACATTGAGAGGTAGCCATATTGTAACTCTCTTTATTGATGATGGCGCTATTTCGCAAGTACCATTACAAAATCTCCCTGTGTTTAGTTAAAAAAGTGCAAAATTTCAATATATTATATAACATTGAAAATAATTATCAGTGTTTGTCATCTCTCCAGCTACATGCTTCTTAAACTTCTCACTAAACGTATTTACAAAACTCATGGGATCAAGTGATCAATACTGTTCAATTAACCGTTTAGGTCTGATAACCACTCTACCACTAGAAGTTTTAACAACATTGTCATGAGGTTCTTGATCTTGATCATTCTGAATAGTAGGTTGAATTTCCGCCTCATGAAATGGTTGGTTGAAATTTGGTGGACTTTCTCTAGTTTTAAGCAAATGCTTCCTGTTCCTTCTGAGTGTCCCTTGTTGGGTCTGTGTACATGGAAGGATCTAGGAGACCGTAATTTAGATTTCACAACAGCTGGTTCCCATGTTCCATTTCTTTGATTTCTCACTCTTACAACATCACCTTCACTGATAGGTGTTAAGGGATTAGCCTGCCTATTAAAATACTCTTTCTGCAGATGGTGTTTTTGTACTAGAGTATGCCTGACAAAATCACTGTGATTTTGTGGTTTCAACAGCTCTTTGGAAGCGGGTAAGGTTAATTTCAATCTACGCCCCATTAAAATCGGAGCTGGTGACTGCAGGTTACTATCAATTGGAGTATTTCTCAACTCTAATAAAGCAAGATGTGGATCTTTGGTTACTCTGTTCAGCCTTTTTGAACACATTTTTGGCAGTTTCAACCATTCTTTCCGCCATGCCATTAGATTGAGGGTAACCTGGGCTTGATGTCAAATGACCGAATTCACACTTGGTGGTGAACTCTTTGAACAACTTACTACTGTATTGCGGACCATTGTCCGAAACTAACACATCTGTAATCCCATGACGGGAAAATATCTCTTGGAGTTTGTTTATCACCTCTTTACTTGTAGTTTCACGCAATTGACTTATCTCAACAAACTTTGAATAATAGTCAACAACCAGTAAAAAGGTTTTATCTCTCATATGGAACAAATATGTACGTAGGCGCTGCCATGGCCTTTCTGAGGTTGGATGAGGCTCCAGGGGCTCTTTCTGATAGGCACCTTTGTTCTGTAGGCAAACAGAACATCTAGATACATAGTCTTCTATTTGGCTTGACATGCCTGGCCAAAATAGTACATCCCTAGCTCTTTGTTTACATTTAGAAATTCCCAAGTGACTGCTATGAATTTTATGTAACATTTCTAGCCTGCATTTCTTAGGAACTATGAGTCTGTCACTCTTGAACAACAAATTATTTGCCACATGAATTTCTTCTCTGAAATCCCAATATTCTCTTACACTTAGTGGAACTTCACTTTTGTTTAGTGGCCATCCCTTTAGGACTGTTTCTTTTAAGCATTGTACTACTTCATCTTCACTTGTACACGTTTCCATTTGTTTTTGTTTTTCTCAGAAATGGCTAAATTTTAGATCAAAGCATGTATCTGTGCTTCTAGATCTTGTTCAAAGTCATTGCCTACTATAGTATCTGGCAGTGAAGCTCTTGAAGAGCATCACTGCAATAAATAACTCTTTTCCTGGTTTATAGACGACTTTCAAGTCATATTTTTGTACTTTCAATATCATTCTTTGAATTCTCGGTGGTGCTTTTGCAAGTGGCTTCCTCATAATTGTTTCAAGAGGTTTATGATCACTTTCAACAACAAATGATCTTCCATAAAGGTATTGATGAAACCTCTCACAAAGGTTATTGATCTCCTTCTCTATTTGAGCCTAATTTTCTTGCGTAGGTGTGAGTGTTTTCGAAGTATTAGCAACCGGTAGCCCTCCTTGCAATAGCACTGCACTTAAACTATTTTGTGAACTATCAACAGATAATGTTATTGGTTTGTTGGGATCATAGAACTGCAATACGGGTGCTTCAGTGGCCAACTGCTTGAACTTTTTGTAAGCTTTTTCATGCGTTGAGTCCCACTGCCACTCTACGTCTTTCCTCAACAGCATTCTTAGTTGTGCTGCCTCTGTACTCAAATCCGGAATGAATTTGGACAGGTACTGAATGATACCCAAAAATCTTCCCAACTCTTTCTTTGAATTTGGACTTGGCATCTGTACTTTTGCATTGTCAATTCTCATCCCATTTTTACTGACAATATGATCAACATATTTCACTTCTCTGACCCCAAGCTTACATTTTGACTTATTGAGCCTAAGGTTATGTTCTCTAACCCTTTCAAAGACTAGTCTGAGTCGCTTATCATGTTCTTCTTTAGTTTTACCACATACCAAGATGTCATTAATATACACCTGACACCCTGGAATACAATCCATAATTTGACACATGGTTTTATGAAATACTTCTGGGGCACTGTGGAGACCGAATGGCAAACGGAGAAACTTATATCTCCCGAACGGAGTATTGAAGCAACACAAATCGGAACATTGATCATCTACAGGAATCTGCCAAAAACCACTGTTAGCATGACACACAGAGAAATATTCAGCTCCTGCTAGTTCACTTGTTAATTCGTCAAGAGTTGGGAGTTGATAACGTTCCCTTTGATCTGTTTATTAAGATCTTTTGGATCAAGGCAAATCCTCAGCTTGCCATTTGATTTTTCCACAATGACCATACTGTGTTCACCCAGTCTGTCGGATAATTGACTTTGCTTATGATACCAGTTTTTTCCATTGTATCGAGATCAGCGTTTAGTTTTTTTAAGCATAGCAAGTGGACTCTTTCTTGGGGGATGCACGCATGGGTGACCGTCCTCATTCAATTCAATATGATGCTCTTGTTTGATGCATCCTATGCCTTGCATTACATCAGAGAACTCTTGGCTGATGTCTTCACCTATGTGGTGACTGTCTGCGTTGACCATTTCAACACGCTGTATCAATCCTAGCTCCACACTGGGTCTTAGTCCAAGGATATACTGTGCCTTCAAGTTGACAATGAAAAACTCGAGTGACTGCGTCTTTTCTTAACTGAGCATAGCAATCGGCAGGATCCCAAAACCGGTACTCTTTGGTTACTGTAATCTGTGAGTTTTATTCTTGTTTTGTGCATTGTTCCTGGACTGCGAAGACTATGGTAGGTCGAAACTGTGATGATGTTGGCTTGTCAACCAGTATCCAGTTTAAAAGGTAATAGCCAATAAGCAAAATTTTGTAACGTTTTCAATGAGCACATTTTTGGGCTCACAATTTAAACAGAAAACCCATAAGCTTAACAGCGTCTTCCTGAAATGACATCAGAACAAAAACCTGGTTTGACATAAAAAGCATGAACAAATTGAAAGCTTAAAAAAAGTGCACTTTCACTAAAATAAATAAAAAAAGGAAAGTTAATTACATGTACTTTAAGTACATAAAGAGAAGTAGAAATGGCAAAACTGTTCCTAAAGATCCATCATGATTTCATTGACCCTTTAAAATGAATCACACTGAAAATATGT
>JAIPMN010125164.1:0-21324 GCA_020650975.1 Apostichopus californicus | reverse complement strand
AAATTACAATGAATGGACAGTTTCTTCAAAGCCAAAATGTAGTCACTTACAGTTTCTCCAGGCTTTTGATCTCGTTTCCCAAAATGAAAACTTTCAGAAATCTCCAATGGTGCTGGGTCAAAGTGCTGTCTAAGACACTTGAAAATTTCGTCTAACGTTTTGTTCCTTGGTTTCGTCGGGGCCACTAAGTTACTCAGCACTGAATATACTTCTGGGCCTACTTCACTCAAGAATATGGCTTTTTTTCTTTCCACCACAGCGATTCGAGCTGCAACCAGTTCAGGAGTATCCCCTAATACCTCTATGATATTATTTGCCAGATAAAACATTTCCAGTCTCTCGGTATACGAAGCAAACGTTTCCTTCGCATGGTCAAACTGGCCTACACCTCCAATAAATCCACTAGCGTTAGCCATACTGTTTATCGTAGGTCTAGTTGCACAACGACAACAATACTTGAGAACAGACGTATACGCACTCTGGGTACTACGTACGTAATCACTGCGATGACCTACCGCATTGATCTCGTGGTCGAACCACCATCGAATTTAATCGTCGATCAGCAAAGTGATCCGTCAACGTCCATCGACAAAACGTCTTCCAGGACAATTCTAGAGGAATTATTCCATTTTTCTGTCAGGTTCAAATCCCATTTTCGTCGCCAGTGTAACATATTAGGTGGTCGTTAATGGAATAAAACACAAGGCATGGTTCTCTGTTTAACATAACAACTGGAAGAGTCTTTTATTTAGACTTGCAACAAACAGATACAATATGGAACGCCAATAAGGACAAATATATTACAATTACTTAGGGGCTTGTAACAGCATAGCCATAGTTGAATGATGAAAGTCGGTTGTTGAGTTCTTGAATAGTAAAAATACCTTCTTCAATGAAAATATTAACAATTACTTTGATTTGAAATCGTATAACACCTGAACAATCATGCAGGGGCCTAATTGTCAGCGGCATGGCAACAGGCAAGTTCATTCAGTATTGAGGATCGTTTACACCTGTTTGTGAAACATTGCCTGTGAGAAGGTCTTGTTGAAAGCCTTCCTTTGTTCTTAGAATGTCTTCTACTGTATTTGTCCTCATTGTTTTTTTCACTACTTTGCAAAAACGGCAACAATATTTCCGATAAAGCTTCCAGAACATCTAAGCATCTTGTGAAGACCTAAGTTGTCACATATAACTTGAAACAAAAAAGGCCATACTTTTCCCTCCAAAGTCATCACAGAACAGTTCTATACCCGACTGTTGAAGTTTCTTTAAATCTTCAATGAAACATGAGGGGACACTATGAATTCCATATTTGGCAACAAGGAGCGGCTTAGTACATGCAACTAACAAAATATTATTGAGTCAGGATTGAAGCCTGTTAGGTAAGCAAAGAACACTGAGATAAAAGATGCTGAACCTGTTAACTCCTTCCTTCGAACCAAACGGCTTTCCACTTGCCAAATCATCATTATATAACAGAAGAACAATAGGTATTCCATCATGGCATATTGTCCTTTCACAGTAGTAGTTCCTATCGATGAATAATTTATTACTGCACTATCTTTGAGACTTTTCTCTCAAGAATGGCATCCATAATACCTGGTTGCTCCAGGTGTCCTTAAAAGTACTTCAGCTGGAACATATTGAAATGAGTCTGCTGTCTGCATTTGCTTTACTCGACCAGAGGCACTGTCAGTGTTACAAATTAATCTTCTGCCAGTTACTTTTTCGATTGCTTTAAGTCATACACCTTTCCCTTCAAAGTATTTGTCTTCTTGATATCCTGTTCTTAAATGTATGAGAGGATTTCGGAGACTGTAAAATTTATGTACCACTGTTGCTCATTTTCTCTTTCATAAGTTCATTTACATCTTTCTGGAGACTATTTACAGCTGCAGCAGATTAAAATTCAATTTCAGATATTTTGTTTTAACAAAAGAAAATGGCACAGCTGAATAAAAGTTACAACACTTTAAAATATGTCATCGGCAGTTTCATCAGTATAATCCTCGAGTGCTGGACACAGTTATTTTCATCTTAAGAGTTGTTTCCTCGTTTTGCAGGCGGCAACTCCAAATGATCTTTTGCTTCATCAGCATCAACTACTTCTGTCGTAACTAGTGTTTCATTGATAGCTGAAAGATGCCTTTTATATGACGAGGTGTACGAAAAGGTGTCTTTGCAGCCATTTTGGCTACAAACTAGCCTTGTAGATGTTCCAGCAGAGAATTTGATGATAATATATTAAATGGTTCGGTAATTGCTTTATTCCTCCACTGACCTCTTAGACATTTCAAACACAGCTTGGTTACCTTTATTATCACTAGGCTATGATTAAATTGCAGCACCTGGATTTACGTGTTCTTTCCATTTCCGTACACAGTTTACCCTTTCCCAACTTGTGGTATCATCGATTTAATGTCCTCTTTAGACAGAAGTTCCAATGCTTTTAAATCGACATCATTGTCTGTAGGAGAAGTAAATAATTCTTGAGCTGTCTGTAAGATGGATACATTTAAGGTACAGTAGATCAAGGATAACAGCTTCAATCACATAAGCTTGTTATAAACTGAACTCACAACATGCAAATTCTAGTAAAATGGCTTAGGCAAGTATACTACCAGTGACCAAGGCCTACCACCAGTGCCATATATAGCTGCATAGTCTGTGTACTACTTTCTAATACTTTAATTATGACACAATTTCTACTGAAATGCATAAAGTGTAGGCCTACATTTACATGTTGCTGAGTTATAATATATTCTAGGTATATAATAACAAAAGCTTAATTCGATAATGAGTTCAATATTTCAGTAATTAAACTTGGAGCATTATGTGCATCTTAACTGGTTTTCATGTAAACCGTACATCAGGCTGACCCATACCTACGTAGCCTAGCTATGATGGATCTGATCGTCATGACCCCAAGTACATGCATAACCACAGCATAGGCAGTTATTGCACAGGATGAGAGGAACAAATATTGTTTACGTTTGTTACATTCATATTCGTTAAGTAAAATCATCACATTATTTATACCTAGTGGAATGAGCAGCGGTCAACGTGTGGAGACCGGTTTTGCTTAAGTGTACTACCCTAACTTTCAACTGATGTAGCCTACCGTTAGCCGTACTTCACTGATGTCTTAGGTGAAACAATTAGAAAAGATAAGGAACTAGTAGCACTGGTTCCACTTCATTACCTCGAAAAGTTTGGTCTACTTTGGAGCAGTTCAATCCCCCATTGGTTTATTAGATGGACTACCTCGCGACTCCTTTTTTTTTCATTGGAACCTACATTTATTAAAACTGTGGAGGATACTGTGCTAAACTCAGTATGAAGAACAGAAAGGAACAATAAAAATAGTGAAATAATAATTGTACTTATGTGTAATGCCATGACTTGGCAGCACAATGTTAGATTTCGTCAAAACCAACACAAGGAATTGATGACTCCGATGAAATATTTCAACTCAAATCACGCAACAATGAGCACTCATTTTCTCTTTTGTCTTCTATGCACCTTTTGAAATTGGCATCCAAGAAAATGTGTCGCGCGTGCAGCACAATGACGCGGAACAGAAAAAAAGGCAAAAGCATAGCTTCTCAAGCGCATGCCACACAAAGCCGTATTGTTGAAAGGCTCAATTCTGTAAATTGTGTCTGTCAATCACGTATGTCATCAATCGTTTTCATAAATTTATGAGCATCCTTTAAGTGATATTTTTAATAATATAGTCCTTAACAAAGATGAGTAGAATATAAAAATACACTTTTAGGATCCGTTTTTTGGGTTCCTTGCTTTAGCAAAAGGAACCTATGTAGTCAGGTTGGCGTGTGTGTGCGTGTGTGGATGTGTGTATGTGTGTTTACATTGCATACCAATGTTGGACACAGTGTCTCTCACACACCAACACTTGAGGGACAAAATTGTGTGAAGTGATATTGTGGGACGTCCCACAAACGACACCCTGTTATAGAGTACAATGATGAAACTTGTCCAATTAAGAAAAATAAATTGAAGTGAAAAATTACAAAGTCCCACATGGGCTAGAAATGTGAAAAATATTGTGTAAATGCACCATGGGTAGCTATACGAATAGCGCCCTCTATATGATAACTTTCCCAAAAGTCATGAAAATGAAAGTCCGAGTTCTTCACCAACAGTTTTGGTACACATGTTGAATATATACAATGAAAGTGATAGTTCTTTACCAACAGTTTAGGGACAAGCTGTGCTGACCCAGCTGTCAGTGTGCAATAATTAAACCTTTCCAAACTTTAGCCTTTGCTTCACATGGTACATTCAATATTCCAAGGGTAACCTCTCGTAATTTTTGCATGTTGTAACATAGGAAATCATACTTTAGACAGCGATGGTACTTTATCCCATCTTTTTGAAAAACATATTCTGAAATGTATTGACTTCTATTCCGAGAAAAAACTTACAGGACTTGAGAAGGGTTTGATCTCAGTAAAAAAAATAAAGAGGGTAGTAGTCTTTGTTCATACTGAACACAGATAATTTATTACCACTCCTACCAGCTTCTTTTTTATCCCCCACCCATTGCTACTGTAACTTCTTCATTTGTGTTCACTACTCACCAATATCATCCTGTCTTTATTGTTTCTTGCAAATAATTTATCCTCAAATGACATTAAACACTCCATGCTATGACTTCCAACAAACATTAAATGGGAAGTTTGTCATACCAGGGTTTTGAAAAGATTGTCAACTGGCTTTACTCTCCTTCTGTTTGAACATAATCAATATGGTTTTAAATTGTGTTTGATGTTAGAAAAGAACAACCATTAGCCCTGCCCTTTTCATGTCGTACAATGGCCGGCTGTCAGTGTTAAAAAAGCAACATGAGATTAAGCTACTCCTTCTTTTAAGACCATGATGCTTTGTAATTTTTTTTAGTGTGTATGATACTACTTAAGACATGGTTGATTAAAGAAACAAGTTGTCTATGGATACATCCTATTATAGCATATTCTTTACTTTCTTATTATACAGGAGCTTGTAGATTTATGCAAATCAACCATGACCATTTGTATTCCTGCTGAGCAGTTTCCACCACTGATTCTTTAAATATAGTATGCCATGTCTAAATTTAAGTATTTACTTCGTTCCTCGCTTACCTGTCTCCTCACAACCTTAGCACCCCCTTCTACCGTGCCTAGAATGAACTGGTAACCTTTTAACACTGTGCGCCCTCTATGCCCTTCATTCTCATTCTAGCATCCAAAGTGTCAACATCGTGCGTTTTGTTGTGAGGATTTCCTACAGCGATTTTCGTACGGAATTGGAACCTATGTTATTGGTATTTTCCATAATTTCGATACTGAAGTATTACCAAGCGTGCACAGCCCGATAAGTATTCTCTTCTTTGATGTTTTTGAGAAACGGTTCTCGCCCCGTTAGAATTGCATAGTGTCTGTTTTACGGGTAGCAGTTCCGCGAACTGCTTCGTTTTCCCACCCTTTTGACCATATCCCACTTTATGTGTTGTTCGGTGTTCTTTCTTTAGCATTTGTATTGCTTTGTTTACTCATATTTCTATCGATGTTTCCCCTTAGTTCTAAGCTATTAGCGGGGGTTTCAGTGGATTCCCCTTAGCGGGTTTTCTTGGGCCACGTTATTATTATTTTCTTGTAAGCCACGGGCTTCTAGATGAAGCACGTTGTTACGTATTTCTTCTCCTTTACCCCGCTCATTGGCCTTACGCTTCTGTAGTGGATTTGGTTTTTTACTACTCTTGTTTTATCCGTGGGCTCCTAATCGAAGCACGTTGTTGAATTATTCCTTCGTAACGCTACTCTTTGTTAGCTAACATTCCTTCCCTTAAATGCTCCCGTTGTTGTTAGACATTTTTCTCAATTGTTATTTACCTAATTGGGGCTTCAGTTATGTCTTCCCGTAGCCAGCTTGAATGCGCTAATTGCGAACCGTCTGGTCCCGGTAAAACGTGGGAAGATCCCGATTTTGTCGTAAATACCGGGTGCGTATCAGATTGAATCCTTGCTTCGTGGTAAGAGACACAGATAGTTGGCTTACGGAGCCGAGAATCAAGCTCCAGGGGATGTAAGATCGAATCCCGAGCCCGATTGGTCCCATAAAAGTTCAGCGCATCGAGATGTTTTAATGTTTTTTTTCGCTTAATAACAACTACATATTATTATTTTTAAGAGAGGGAAAGGGGTCAGAGATACGGGAAAAGAGGAATGAGGGGAAGAAGTTGAAGGAGCTGAGAGTGGCGAGGAAATAGAAAGAGAGAGAAAGAAAGAGATAAAAAGAAAGAGTGCGTCCTGCGGTCCCGGCGACGTCCGGTAGAATATGACCACAGGGAAATGCAAAGAGAGAGAGAGAGGTGGAGAGAGAGAGTACCTCCTGCGGTCCCGGCGATGTCCGGTAGAATATGACCACAGGGAGAGGCAAAGAGAGAGAGAGTGCCTCCTGCGGTTCTGGCGGCGTCCGGTCCGAATATGACCCCAGGGAAAGGCAAGAGATAAAGAGAAAGGAGGTCCCCTCGGAGGCGGCCGGTCTGAAAATGACCACATGGAAGGGCAAGAGTGCCCTTCGGTCCGGCGGTGCCGGGTCCTGCGGTGCCGGGACCTGCCGGTCCTGCGGTCCCCGCGATGTCCGGTAGAATATGACTAGAGGTAAAGAGAAACAGTGCCATCTGCGGTACCGGCGGCGTCCGGTCCGAATAGGACCACAGGTAAAGGCAAAAGAAAAAAAGATGCCCCTGCGGCCCCGGCGGCGGCCGGTCCGAATATGACCACAGGGAAGGGCAAGAGCAAAAGAGAAGAAGAAAGTATAACGCTTACTGCACGGCCGGTGCGGAGAAAAACAAAGATGGTCTGAGAGCTCCCCAGACCGGGTCACAGAGAGGGTTACAGTGATGATCCCGTCCGATCTTAAAATGTCCGGATCTGTCCCCACCTTAAACTCCTGCATTCCATTCCCAAGGGTCCGAAAAGGTCTGAGGTGTAGAGTTTACTCAGTCCAAAAAGGAACAAATGAGTGGAGTGTTTTTCTACACCATTTGCGGTCACACGGCCGCGACAATTCCTCAGTGTGACCAATAGTCTGTAAGGATTACAAGTCCACTGACAAAACTTTGTGCAGAAGTGTATACTAACTATCATTTACTAATTTCAGACTTACAGCTAGAAAGGAACATTTTCCCCCTGTCAGATGCATAGAACATTATTATCGCTTCATACCTACAGCACTTTTCGTTTACAATGATAAATATTATACGACTATGTGGTCTGAGATTTGTGGAGAATTTAAGCAAACAGTCTGTCGAATGCACGTGACTTTGTTATTATCACGCAGCCAACCCTGCTAGTCCAACGCATGTGCTTTGCTCTCGTTTCTAGCTACTGTATACGTTCGCGATTGAAACGTAAATATTGAAAGAATTCGCACAAGGTATTATGATTATCTTCCATTTTTTTTCTCATTCACTTATTTTATAGAAGGAAAGGCTGACACAAAAGTTTACGGGATGTTAATATGAATTATGGACGGGATAAGCAAAAATTTAAGAATAATTTTTTTTCCCCTAAACTTTTATTCCAAAGGCGATCGTTTAACCATTAATCGCTACACATCCCAAATGTTTGTTTAACAAGTGCCAGTACAAACCAGGACATGACCTACATTTCCTGGGCATTCATGGGTCATATTCTCCTCTCTAATTATACTCCTCTGTAACTATAATTCATCGCAGGTGTTGCTCATATGTCTAGGTTTAAAACCTTCTGTTTAAAACACTGTTGTTTAAAGCAGCATTTTGCGTCCTTTTGTATGATTTTTCTCAACCTCACTTACTCCACTATGCCACGACATACATTACTAGCTTATCTATTTAAATCTTACTTGAAATGGTGGCATAATAGTCGAAAAATTTGCAACTTTCAACTTTGTTTTTGTGAAGATATTTTCCGCTGGGATCCAAATAAACATCGCCCATAATATATATGAATATTTAAACACTACGAACGTCATTGACCAAAACGTACACAAACATACAACACCATGCTTGATTTGTGTACAGTCTATATGGCAGTTGTACCAGGGAGTTCCATAACAACTCCCTGGTTGTACCAACGCAAAGTCTTGAATCTATATTTAGCAACGGCTCATAACTATACCTACATCTCTGATTGGTTGAATTCAAACTAGTGGGTTTGGGGGAACTATGCGATTAATTTTAAAAGTGGAATCTGTCGTGGACACTTTTCTCATTATCTGCAAATATCCTTAATTACTCGCCAATTAAAGTTGTTGGCAGGTAAAAACGTTGCTAATATCTTAGTTTGCTCTTTTGTGATTGATATATATAAAAAAAAATCGATGGACATGTCCAAAAAGTATAAAACGGCGACCAAACGCAAAATGCTGCCTTCAAATACTTACTTTGTGGAACTCACTTCCAGAACATGTTAAAATGCGCAAGACTGAATGGTATGAATTCGGTTCTCAAGACGTATTCCTTTTACGTAAACGTCTTAGCCCTGGCAAACTGCCAGGAAGAGAAAATTTTCTTACAACCTGGCAAACTGCCAGGAAATTTAAAACTTCTTAGAACCTTGGCAAACTGCCAGGAAAACGTGCAACGCTGTATTAAGCCATTTGTTAAGAGAGGAGGGGTGGCCAAACAGTCACCTGGCTTACCACGTGTGAGCTCAACTTTTGATGCAAAGAGCTGTCGACTATGTGAGCGATTCCATGGAATAAGCTTCTCTATTTCTTTGGTGAATTACCAAGACAAACGCGTTAGTAAGTTGAAAAAGGGGGGAGGATAGAACCCCACCAAAAGTTACAAGCTTTAACACGCTCCGAACATACAGTATGCGCTTCATGAATAATGTTTGATGTTCCGAAATTTTAAGCAGAGTTGCATTTCGTGGCACCTGATGGTCTGGTCGTGGCCATGCGCTAGGTGGTTTCAATAGAAAGATGGAAACTTTTACTGAGCTATGAAAGTGACATAATTCTCATCACGACATGAAGAGATTTGAGAAGTAACAGGTACGTTATCATAACATTTTTTTAAAAAGAGCCTCTAAAATACGTTTTTATAACGTTAAATGTGTTGTTATAAAAACGTCGGCATAACGTTTCTATGGACTTGTGATCTAAGGCTTGTAGGTTTGAGTCCTGGCCAGATCGTTACGGTGTGTCCTTGGGCAAGGCACTTTATCTCCATTGCGTCTTTCCATCCAGGTGTATAAATGGGGACCTGTAAGATAAACTGTCAGTTGTTTAGCCACTGCCATGTGGAGGGATTTGTCTCTTTGTTTGACAGGTTATCGTTGACCACGGTAATATTTTTATATTCATCGTTATCGGTGGATAGGTCTGCGCTTTATCAATCCTCAATATTATTATTAATATTATTTATCATGGAAAGGACCTCCATTAAACCTCCATGCAGTGTAGAGCTTAGGTCTACATCATCAGGGCATTCCTTTTTCTTCAGAGTTTTTCTGATTGCAACTGGTTGATAACTGAATGGGTCATCTGCAAGCAGTACTGCGAGTGCTGCAGTACTGTGAGCGCTAACAAGGTCACCATACAGGCCACTGTCTGGCGGGTCTAGTGAGAACTTATAGTCATTTGTAGTAACTTGTAGTAATGTGTAGTAACACGTAGTTATTTACTCGTAGTTACTAGTTACCTCATAGCTACTTGCAGTAACTTGTAGTAACTTGCAGTAACTTGAACTTATGGTATTTTCTCGAGTCGTCACGGCTTGCGAGGTTCGAATCAGGGTTACAAGGTACTTGTCTCCTACATTCATGAGTTGTTGTGGGGTGAGGAGGGCAGTCTCCCCTCTAGTGGTGCGGGGAGGACTAGCCACCCCGTGTGAGGCGTTAGGAACTCGATGTTAAGTGTCAAGGAGCCGTTGAGGGTAGTCCTCCGACGAGTTTGGAAGGACTAACCCTCGGCTCCTGGGTAGAGATCACTTTGGTAGGAGAAGTGGTATCATGAGAATGAAGGGCATAGACCGGGGGGGGTTCTGTTCATAGAGGGCGCAGTGTTAAAAGGTTACCAGCTCATTCTAGGCACGGTAGAAGGGGTGCTAAGGTTGTGAGGAGACAGGTAAGCTCGTCACTCGTAAATATCCAAACCAGTAAGTTTTGGAATGGATACAGTAGCACCTCCAATATAGGACAAATAAGTGTTTGGGTAGTTCTTTCACAACTGTTTATTTTAAACTTTGTTACAACAGAAAACAAGAAACAAGTTCAAATTTAATGACATTTAAATGCAACAACAACTTCTTCATAATCTCGAAGAATTTAAAGAGTGCATGCGCCCTGCACATGAAACTGCACAAAGTATTACCTGTGGTGTAGTTATCTCTAAAGCTTTCAAATTAATGTTTCTTTTTGCAACTATTTTAACTATGAGATGTATACACAATCCTACATGAAAATCATCTTGAGTGTAAATTCTTGTCATATTATCAATTCAAGGCAAGTCAAGCAGTGAAAGTTTCCTCTCTTAGTTCCAAAATTGATCATAAACGGTGCAAGCTTAAGGATTCAGGCAATTTCTAAAAAGTATGTACTTTGTATTTTAAGGACTTCCAATTCATAGTACAATTTCAAAGTCATAAGTTGGCAAGTTGGGCGATACTTTGAGGCATTTTGATACCTATTTTCACCTTACAAATTTCGTGCTATGTTACTTATTTTTGTGATAAGTTAAAATTTGAAGTGCATTTCAAGTTATGGAAGGACAGATCTTTATGAGCACCTGGAAAAATGGATAAGCAAATTCTAATTGCTAACTTGTGTCAAATTGTAACATTACACATTGCATGACTTCAATTTCCAGATGGATAAACATGAACATATTCTTTTGGTTTAAAAAATTTTGGACTAAAAACCAGTATGTTTCAACATTTAAGAATGGCAATGATCTCATTCAATTTGAGATGAAATTAAAAATTCATAAAAAGATAAATGAAATGCATGTTATTTCTTCAGTAAAAGCTGTAAATGTTTTTTATCTTTGTTAATAATTAATGCTCAATCATAATTGAATTTACATTTCATATCTGCAAGAGTTTCAAAACACAGCACAATTCCTGAAATTTATCATTTTTAATGTCCAGTTCAATAGCACAATCAAAGTTTATGCAACCATTACTGTGAAAACATTGTGTAAAGCATGTTCCAGTAAATGTTGCATGATGTCACTGAATTTCAAATTTAGTCACAGATTTCAAAGAATATGCTGGCATTAATATGTATTAGTTTCAAGATTTTGTAACTGGCTGAAAATATTTTCAAATTTGAAATTAAAAGTATCTGACTAAAAATCGATTCAATTTCTGCGTAAATTCAAAGGTAATTCAAATAATTTCTTCAGTAAAAGCATTGAAAATGTTATTACTGTATTACTAAGATCTTTGAACTCAGACATTGTCAATGATGTAGCATTAAAGATACATCATTAACTCAAACTTCTTATAAAATTTCAATGAATTTCAATATTTAAAATTAACTTGGAAGCAACTGCAATATGTTCATTTGAGAAATCTGTTTAGAGTGTGCTGCATTAATGCATTTCAGATTTCCAAATAATCTCAAAGGTATGTACAATTTTATCTCAATACATTACATGTATAGAGATATTGTAACAGTAAGTGGGACTCTCTCTTCTGTTAAAACATTTTCAGCGTCTTCATACAAAGTTCTTTTTCTCTGGAATTTCCAGAGCAACCATATATCATGTAGGCCAACAAAAGTTACTATTTTTTATTCGATAATTTTATCTCATTCTATGACTTTTTCAACGATTTATGTCCAAATCGGACTGAAACACAGTTTTTCCAGGCCTCTTTTGCACACGCTCCGAAACTTGTGTTATTGCGCAATTGTTAAACACTTCGCAAAAGCGGTGAAATGCATTGTGGGAGCTTAGCCCATCACTATAATTTAGTACACTGCGGCTTGGATATCGTCTGAAAATCCGTTTTAATACATATTCATAAAGCAACAATCGACTTGCTTCAAGCAAAACTTTGAACAAAAGAAGTTGAATATTCATTAAATATCTGTTTGCAACGATGTCGGACTCACAATGTGGATGAAATTCGGAAATTTCTTTGCCTCGGCTTGAAAAATAAAAACGAAACGAATTGCACATTTTCCGTTTTCAAGAAGGTACCACCTCCATCGTCCGGTCGATTGTTTAAAACAAGTTAAACAATGATTTGAGGCTAAATTCGGAGTTGTTCCAGCATTCTGGGTTGAATTAAAGTGACATTTTTAAGGTTGCACTTGTTAACGGGCATCAACGTATCCTATCGTGGTTAGTTGCATATGTATATGCACGTTACCATAGTGTGTAGCCTAGGGTTATAGTTTGAAGTATTCTATAGTGCAGTGTATTCATATAACGGGACCGTGTGTTTATGAATTATGATGTTTGCTTTCAAGACATTGTTTACGAATACAATGTCGTTGCCTTGAATTTTGGAGGGCTTCAGCACTTAGTAGTAGGGTAGTGATAGTACAACTACACAATACTAAGCCTATGCTGGTATTATTAGTTTACTACTGACTAGAACTGTCACCGGTGGTTTTCAGCACTGGCAATACCTTCATGCCCAGTACATATAATAGTACTTGAAAATTAAATAAACTTATATTAAAAAAAGGACTGCCTTGGTCGGCTGTGGTTAATTTAAGTATAGTTTTACCCTTGTGTGATTTTATCCGCTGTACCCAGATACATAGGCCCACCTGCTAATTCTGGATGAAGTCACTGTAGGCTATTAAAGGTTGGTCGAGTCAGTGACGAGTGAACATTGCTTCTCTACTTTGCCCAATGGATAAGTGTGCACTGAATTCTCGTACAGTGTTTGCAACGCATTTTGGCAGTATCCTTTTGTTTGTGAATTCATATTGCAGTTAATTTTTTGGGGTTGTGCATGTGCCTATTTCACTTTGTTTGGAAGTTCTTGACCCTGTAATGCTGTATGTTTCTGTCATTTTCAGAGAGAAAATGCATTTACCAGTTCCACTACAACGTGTTATGTAAATGTAATATGGGCTTGTTGCATTTAAAAGCAATGTGAAGTCATTCGTCATGTGACTTTATATATTGTCTCCTATTATCCAACGTTCTGTTAAGATTTATTTTTGTTTTCTTGAATTTTCAGGACTCTCTCTGCATCTGCAGGTTGGATTCTCCTATGTCAGACCTGTCAACTCTCCCGGTTTTACCGGGAGACTCCCGGTTTTTACCCCAATCTTACGGCCTCCCGGTTTCATATTCTACTTTCTCGGTTTTTTAATGTTTTTTTTTAATGCTAGCTGAATATCATCTCTTAAACTACGATTTAAGAAACGGCTGTTTCAAACATCTGACTAATTCTTTCGGCGACTTTAATCCCTATTCATTGAGCACAATAGCATAACCTGCGTATAAACTCCTACAGGGATTATACGAGGTGTCTACGCGGCAATTTGTTTGTGAACGATTTTCTACGCGATTGTACTCGTTTATACGTCTTCATACGATCCTGTGCGCGTACACATGTCCAGTTATACATGAGCGGTACTGTAGACTATTTATTTAGGAGTATTTATATAATTTCGGTTGAAAATTACCAACCTCCCTATTTTCCCCTTATTCTCCCGGTTTTTTGGCCCTGAAAAATGTTATTCTCCCTATTTTGGGGTCTAACAGGTTTACAGGTCTGCTATGTGGGCACTTGGGATATAGTAACTTTTTGGACTTCTTAATTTAATGCAGTACTTTTCACGCCATTTCATTCATTGCCTTGATTCAATAAACTTTGCATAACCTCGAAAAAACACATTCCTGTTATATTCTTTTGCACTAAATCGTTCATTCATATTCACCAGTGTGAATAAAAATCAACAAGAAGTTCCTACATAAGATGTACATTTCACGTATCCAAAAATACTTTTCAATTCATCACGAAGATAGGCTGATTGATGTCTATGAACCTGATACATGATAAGTTATATGACCAAAAAGTCCAACAGAGACTGACCCAAGATGAAGGATACCACATAAAAAACAAGTTCTTAAATATTCTATGACATTACTAAACCTTGCAACACCGTTCTCTCGACAAACAGGCAATGGGCGCTAAAGGCAACACTTGCAGGATGAAGTGTAACCTGCAGAGACTTTTCGTGGCAAAGTAGCGTAAATGCAACTTGTGTATTTGTTGTACCATGATTGATATTGATAATTGTAGAGACAGAGCAAAGATATGAAACTAGGAATCGAAATTAGAACTTCCAGTATTGATATACTGCGTCATTGATGCTCTTGTTGTATTTGTTTTTAAATCCCAAACACATTGAAAGCAATCGCAACTATCAATAACTTGCTAAAAATACATGTTAATAAAATTGTCAATATTAAGATGCCAATTATGAATATCAAGGTATTTTAAACATTAACATTTTCTCATTATTATCCCAAAATTGAAAGAAACTTTAAAAATATCAGAATTCAAACCATCTAAAAATAATTCAGTAAATCCCATTGTTATTAAATTCATTTCAAATTCTCCGAAACTTCCTAACCAGCTGGAATCAGTGTAGCAATTAAAATTGTCCTAATATTTTTTATCATTTTCATATGTAGTGTCTGATAATGGGAATAAAAGCAAATTTCACAGATACAGTTTATAACTTTTGACAATTATGAAATTTGAGATTAACTTCCAAGGGGTCTGAAACATTTGATTTTAATTTCAGTTATGTATTCTGGATTGAAATCATTTATACTATTCTGTTGTGATCTTAATATATATTTTTTGGAAAGTGAAATCTAATGCGCTCACTTGATTTCAATTTCCAAATGGTTTAAATTGTTCTTTTCATTTACTACGTGCTGAAGATTTATGAATTGATTATGTACGGTGAGCACATGGTGAATAGAGAATATACTAAGCCTCTAACCCCAAATATATGTCAAGCTTATTTAAGATGCAAAATATTTACTTCATTGCATATGGATACCCAAATAAAATAAAATGCACTAAGATGTCTGTCATTGCTAGGATTGTGTTGTTACTCACTCACACTATTTACGCTTCATCAGCTGTCCAACCACTCGCTGATTTCTTCTGCTGTTGCTTTTGAATTAGATTCCAAGCCTTTGATTTAATCTGTACAATGGACCTCTCAGAAAGACATTGATTTATGACTTTTACATGCTGACACATTTTAATATTAGGTGGATGTCCTGACCTAATGCAAATGGATATCTGATCGTCCTGCAGGATGGCCTCTTCCTTCGTCCAACTTATTCGTGATTTAACATTTTTTGTGTTCCAGAAGTGCAAGCTTTTTCTTGAGATGCTGGATGATCATTTGGTTTGAGTGGTAGTTCCTTTGTCATTGTCGTCTTCTCCTTCACTAAGCTCACTTTTTTCACTGATTGTGTCCATGACATTCATCTCTTCCATTGACTTGCCTTTATATTTTGCCAGCTGACCATTCTCTGCAGCAATGACAACTTGACTAACCTTGGCCAGAAACAACATTTCATGCGGGAGCCTGTAATATTGTTTGTGGACATTGAAATCATGGCCTAGAGGATTGGTCAGTTGTTCCAGTTCACCATTTGTCAGACTGAGAATTTGTGATAGGGTAGCAAGGTGTTTTCTGAGCTTTGTAGGGGTTAATGTTTCAGGATGTCGTGCTGCACATAGCATTGCATACTTGTGCATACGGTCGTAACCTCTTAAAGGCAACACTGAGTTTCCGGTGGGGCACGCAAAAATGTAAGGGTTGTCAGCATTCACCCTCACTTCAGCACGGTAAGAAATTAACATTTCAATGCTTTCCTTCACGTTTGGAGTCATCATTAGTGGCACACCTCTGTCTCGTTTGCCCCGTTTAGCAGCAATTCGTTGAGCTAGTGGTAGGCTTTGGAGAATCTCATCATTGTGTGACGTAGATGATGCCATCGGGTTAAGAAAATCATTAACATCCAGGAATTGAGTCTCACCGGGCCTGCGTCTGTTCAACATTATAGTTTGAGTTAAAGCAATCTGAGCAAGTTGCCTCCATAATGTGATGTTGATGCCTTCAGCTTTTATAGCAGCCTTAGTGTCTGCTTCAGCTTTAGAGAGGTACAAGTTCATTTTGACATTGTCTGCAGTCAAGGGGAGTTTCTCTGGTTTGCTCCATTTTTGCCTGTCTCCTTGTCGCGTAGCATGTCTACCAATCAGCCCTCACCAAGTCAAATCATATAACCGCATGAAATCTTCCAGCGTTTTCTGGTTTTTTGCACTGGAAGTCTTGATTGCTTCTGCAACAACAACATCTGACAGCTTCCGTAAGCCAATGCCAAGTTTCCGTGCCAGGGTAGGAATAGCAAACTGTAGTGTATCAGGGTTGAATCCACAACACTTCTTCACTCCATCTACGACATCATCATATGCCTTGGGGCTGATTAAAACTTCAGCTGTTCTTATCTCTCAGTTGACTTCTTTTTTGTGCAATGTAGTGGTTACCCTGCTGAAGGTATCCAGCTGCATTGATAAAATGTTCACCATATAGGCAAAGTGCTCTGTCTGTGCGAATCAGCAGACTTATGTCATCTACTGCCATCCCAGCTAGCAACTCTGTTAGCTTTGATGTAGCAGTGTGTTTCACTGGGAGAAGAACTGCCCCCTTCTTTTGGTGCTTTGTATTCTTTGGAGCATTGCCTTCGGTACAATTTTTCATATGCCTCCAAAGTGCCTTTCGTGAATAATATCCTTCACATTGAGAACAAGGTAAATACTCTCCCTGTGTTTTAGATGTACCAGCTTCAGGTCGTTTGTATACGAGTAATTCTCCCATACCTGTCTCCAGGACCTTGAAATTATGTGCATGGTCACCTCTCTTTCTTATTTCCTCAAGTATCTTCCGTCTTGTGCTTGACAATTTTGGTTCTGAAATTACCTTTTGGACCAGCAGTTGGTCTTTGTGATTATTTTCAAGGTGACGTGGAAGCTTTGGAACCATTTTCTGACAATATAAGCAGCAATGCTTCCTATCCCATTTTCGATTCTTAATGTACCTTTGAGTGGTTGGCACTGTCACCTTATTCTTTGTTTCATATTGATATTCCTCCTCCTCCTCCTCATCAATATCAGTACTGTCAGAGCTTGCCATCATGGCATTTGGAAAGGAAACTAAAACATTTCTACTTACATGCTTTCTCCAGGGTAAATTTTGTACTCCGTAATCATATCTCAATTCCGTGCCCTGTTGAAGAAGCTATAGTGCAAATAGACAGAGCCTTGGTTGTTGGTCCACTATTACTACCTTCACTTTGCAATTGGCTCTCTCACTGTCATTGACCATCTTGCCAAGTCCTTCAGTAGAAGTTGCATCTACAAATATATCGGTCAACCGGTTAGTTGCACAAATAGAAATCAAATGATGGTGAAAAAATTAAAAACAAGCACAACAACACTGCAGATGCTCAGCGAAGCTGTCTTTAAAAGCATCCTATAGGGGAGGAGTGTTTTGATGGGTCCTGTGTTGTCATGTGGCTGACCTTGGACTCCAGCATATCCTGGGGGGGGGGGGGGAGGTGGGCCTGGCTGGGAAAATTGCATGACAACCTCTGTGTTTATATGCCCCGAATAGCTATTAGGAAGACACACACTGTTCCCTGCAACACACAGAACATTACAAGCACCTTTATATATTGTAAATTGTTATTATTATAGGCAGCCCTAGTCTAGAACTTTGTACTAACCATTGTGTACTGCCTTCAAAGTGAAAGAAGTAGAGAAAGCTCCCTCTGTCTAGTGGGTACCTTCTCTCCCTTCTTCCTTCTTTCCTTCCCTTGCAGAGATCAACTCTCCTCGATATTCCCAGATGAAGTCTCCTTCCTCAAAGCCCTTGGTACAAAAAACACCTGACCCTCAATTGAAATTAAGAAAGAAATAAAAATGTATAATTACAATCTACTTTAGCAGGATATGAAATAAGTTTGCCAATTGCTATACTCTTTGCTGTTCAGTAGCAATTTGCCGAAGAGTTTTCTTCATCGGTCTCCCCGAATTGCTGATTTCTGAGATTTCTTTATAAATTTACTTCTTATTTCTTAAGTGATAATGTATAAAAACATTTCAGGTTTGTACACTTCTCTCGGCAGTGGTATACGACTAATCCATTTCTGTGTTACAAGCACAAAAGTAAATATTGTCAAGGAATTTTTGAGGTGAAATTCTACTAGCAAAGCAAATGGTAGTATACCATTGACATACAAGGTAAACACCCACAAATTAACTTAAAATGCAGCTTTTAATAAAGTTATATCAGGCATTGTATGTTCAGAAACCTCATGAAACCAAATAAGTTCTTTTCCTTAAAAATTATGTAAATCTTTTTTCTAAATTGCCATTGTTTTCCCAAAGTTTAATCACTTTCAAATATGGACTGAAGCACAATAGGCTTGTATCTCTGTTTGCACATTCTTGTCTGAGCTGTGTTTTGTCAACAAAGCAACAGTTGTCAATATTTTGATGCTGATGTATTCTTGTAAATTACTCCCCCCCCCCCCCAAAAAAAAAAATCAGGTCCTTCACTCTTGTTTTGCGTGAAATAGTGTAAAAAACTTGCTACCTTGTAGTTAGGGCGAGTAAAGATCAATATATTCCTGTTTTAGCGACATGCTACCTTCACATCGTATTCCTGACTGTACTGTCATATATTTATTACTGTCATGTGCGTCACAGCCACCTACTACAGTTCGCCATATTTGCATTTACACAACCAAATAAAAATTCAGAACAAATATTTTGGTACAAAATATTTCTATTGCTATAACCAAATAAAAATTTTATTATAGCTATTTTTGCATCTCTTTGACATTGAACCTAAAGGAGTGTATTTAGTTATACCATATTGGCTATTGATAACTGGAAATATTATTTCACGACTGAATTTCTTCACATCATTTTCGTGTTGATTTGACTGGATGGAAACCAACATCAAATTAATAATGACACCATGGACTAGCTTTGTACAGAAAATTGTGCTTAATAACACGATATAACAGTTAGCTGCCACATAATGTGTTTATCAAGTCACTTTGTTACACCATCATTTATTGGTGCCATACAAAATTTTGCTTACTGTAATTTGTTAAGCATGCATTGAAGTTCTGTTTAAATAGTGTTATAATACATGCTTCTACTTACCAATAAAGTCATTGATAAAGTGTAAAGCAAATCCATCTTGATCAACTTGGATTTGACATGCTCGTTCAGCCTTCGGTAAAGGTGATTCCCTCTTTGCAGTATATTTGACCCTTCGGTTCATCTACAAATAGAAACAGAACCGACCAATTATAATATGTGCAGTACATAGCTCAAATTAGCAATTCTTTACACTTAATATTTTTCAGAAACTTTCAAACCCATTAAGTTCTGTATAACAATAATACTACTGAAGGATTGTAAAATTAATTCAGGAAGGGCCAGGTATAATGGTCAAGTTGAAAACCAATTGATACTTAGAAACCCTGGCATGGCCATTCAGGAATAGATCTAGCTTGCTCAGCACATACTTGTCAAAATACATAGGCAAGCATGTAAGGCAACTTGATTGCACTGAAGCAAGTTGACCTAGGCTACTTCAGTTCAAATTCAACCATTGATTCTAGGCCAGCCCAAAACTGCAAGCTTTACATAGGTCCCTAGGCCTAGCTATATCTTCTGATAACCAAGCCTACACTACCATGAAACTATAAGTTTCATGTGGAAGGATTTAAGGTAGGCCAAAGCCTTGTAGGCCTAGGGCTTATGTTTTTGCCTAGCCCTGACCCAGCACACTTTGAGGCCTATTCCAGTCCTTAGCATGGAATTGGCACTGTTGCTGGATGTTCAACTGTAGCAGTAACACTAACACTGTAACAAACAGGCTAAGGCCTAATGCTATATAACTCACCTTGCATAGTTTGGTTCTTGGAAAAAAAAGGCTGAAGGGGGGGGGGGGAAGAATCATATGCCAGCAAGGTTTGCATTCAGTCATCAGGCTTTTGCAGTAGAGTTAGGAGCAGCAGCCTATACAGTTGTCTTTCTTTAATGTAGGCCTAGCCTGTGGTTTGGTATGTTAGGCTACAAAGGGTGTTCCTAGGTAGCCTAACATCTTTTAAAGATGCTTCACTTACAACACAGCATCACTATAACAGCTATGTGGGAGATATTTCCCAAAACATAAATGAATATGCCTAGTTTTGATACAATGATTTGAAACATGAGACTTATACCTGTGATTCTTGGATGGATTCTGTTTGATGTAACATTTTGGTCAGATTGCATTCTCACACGGTGCTTGAAGTAGATGGCGCTAGACCACAGGCATAATGCCACCACACACACAGAATTGACTAATTACACACGTTAGTCACAGTGTATGTTGATCATAAATTCTATGTCAACACAAGTGGACAGTAACATTGTGTCCCTATTAGCGTTGCTGTAAAATTCAGTCCTGAAAAGGAATGCAATGTAAGTATATGTGTGTCTGTGTGTGCGTCTGTGACACTTGCTTGGGTACACTGTAACTCAACAAGAGGAAGTTGGACTTAATTCAAACTTAGTATATAGATCCGCCATAGTGAGGTGTGCCCTATTGTTTTTGGTGCCTGTTAAGGTCACCAAAGGTCAGTTACAGGCCAAAAACCCAAAATATTAAAACTGCAATAACTCCCAGTACCAATGTGCGACAAGGTTGATATTTTGGGACAAGTTGTGAACTGGTTAGGGGAACATTTTGAAATTTTACATTCATGTGATCCGAGGTCACAAAAGGTCAATTAATGTTAAAAAACGAGTATTTTCGCGAAAAAGAAAATGTTTGGTTTTGATGCTAGATTTGAATATCAAAGGTACCTTCCGATCAAAAATGTCAATGGGTTGACACCCCGGTGAGCTTTGTGTGTGAAGTTATACAGGGTCAAACATAATCCCTAGTGCCAAGGTGTGACACGGTTGATATTTTGGGACAAGTTGCAAATGGTATAGGGGCATATTTTCAAACTTAACGGTCATGTGATCCAAGGTCACCAGAGGTGAATTAATGTTAAAAAGTAGTATTTTGGGGGTAGAAAATGGGCAAAGTAAAAATGTTTTAATTTTTATAGTTTTGATGCTATATTAACGTCTCACCGATCAAAAATGTCGATGGGTTGACCCCAGGTGACCTTTGTGTGTGAAGTTATATGAGGTAAAAGTTAATTTTCAGACATTTAGTGCAATAAATCCCAGTGCCCAGGTGTGACACGGTT
>JAIPMN010125153.1:0-12067 GCA_020650975.1 Apostichopus californicus | reverse complement strand
AATCACATCATCAATACTGAGCACCAATCCCACTGTTATATCATCAATAGCACCACCAGCCACTATATTTAAACCATCAATGGCAAACCATACATATGAGTCATCGATAGCACCAACACACTCACAACATTAATAGCGCCAATCCCACTGTTATATCATCAATAGCACCACCAGCCACTATATTTAAACCATCAATGGCAAACCATACATATGAGTCATCGATAGCACCAACACAATCAAATCATTAATAGCACCAATCCCACTGTTATATCATCAATAGCACCACCAGCCACTATTTTTAAACCATCAATGGAAAACCATACATATGAGTCATCGATAGCACCAACACAATCATATCATTAATAGCACCAATCCCACTGTTATATCATCAATAGCACGGCCATCCACTATATTTAAACCATCAATGGCAAACCATACATATGAGTCATTGATAGCACCAACACAATCACATCATCAATACTGAGCACCAATCCCACTGTTATATCATCAATAGCACCACCAGCCACTATATTTAAACCATCAATGGCAAACCATACATATGAGTCATCGATAACACCAACACAATCAAATCATTAATAGCACCACTCCATGTGGTATATCATCAAAAATCTCAATAGCACCTGGACCAACAGTCCACTACATTCTTATTTTAACAATTTCTCTATAAAACAAAAAGAAACTTGTCTCTTCCACTCTAAAATAACCAATTTAAGCGCCATCACTGTAGATATCTACAAAGGCCAACAGTTTAAGATGACAGGTTATATTAAGCCAGTCTTCACCGGCAGCCTAATATTATAGGAATTAGTATATTACTATTACGCATGAACATACACTTTGGTAATGGTACTCTGCAATACCTAACAGGAACAAAAAGCAAATTTTCACTACACATTAGCTTGATCCTAACATATCAACAAAACAATTTATTGTCTGCGAGAAGTTTCTTCAACTATGACACTACATAATATATACAATAATGATTTCTACCTCTGAAATGGTAGAGGGGACTCTAATATACAATACTGACAGTATTGTTGACTTGAGTCAATGACTTCCAGTTGAGTCAGATTCAAGTCACATTTTTTCTTTTACTTGTGGCTTGACTTGACAAAGGAATTGTTTGTTGATTTGACTTGCAGATAAAAATGACTTGTGACTTCACTTGAATAAAAGCACGACTTGTTAGCAACATTTGGAAAGAAGTACTATGTGGGTTTGAAACAAAATATTGATATATTTATTTTTGAATTTTGACTCTTACATTACATTTGCAAAGGAAATTGCACAAGTGGATTTGAAGGGTTAGCAAATGTTTTCAATATCATTTAGCATATTCTCCAATATTTTAATCTAAACTACGACCTTAGCATTGATCTTCAGAAATCATGAAATGACTCTAGGATCTCATCTGGCAACCCCTTGACTCCACTGAGTTATAATGAGAAAATAAGATTTTGCAACTTAAGATATTATACCTTTAATATTTTAGCATTACAATATTCCATACTTCTGGAACAGGATATGGTTCATTAGCTGGTTCCTATAAAGGGCTATATTATTAACTTTTAGCATAAAAATAAATTTATTACCCCTTTTTGGTGGGATATTAAGTATGCAGAGTATTTAAGTTTTTGCCTAACATGTGTAGTGACCTTGAACTTGATTCTATCATATCACGGTTTCTACATTATTAAATATATCGCAGCCATTATTCATAATTAAGTAACAAAATATTGCTGAGTCAGGGCTAGGGAACACTTTGAGACAGAAACAATTCTTTATGGTTCGGTAAATATTAAGAAACAATATTCAACGGATATCTGTCACATCAAATTTCCACTATTTACGAAAATACATTATGACCAAATTTCAAGTGTTCCATTTCATTTTACCCATAATGCACCACTTTCTGTATCAACTGTGACATGTTGGGTCCAATTATGACACACAAGACTTTGAAATGGCAATGCTTTCTCATTATTAATTACTCTAATTATGAATTAATTAAGTTCCTCATAGCAAGCCTTTTAATATGTGAACAGCATGCAAATATACCTTCTTCATATTTTGCAGAAATTCTGGGCAACTTCCGTGGAAATATTTTCGCCGAAAATGGCGCAAAAGCAGAACCTATTATAACACAGTCTACTTAAAGAGAGCTGAATCAGTTCAAAATTCACTTGGATAATTGTAATTGTATATAAAAAACTATCCATTTCTCAAAAGCATTGAATATGCCTCAAAGAATGGTCACAAAAGAAACACCATAAAGAAAACTGAAAAAGACAATAAATATTCTTACCTTCCAATGTTTCCTGCAATATGCCGATCCAGGTAGAATTAAGAATCCATAAGGAGCCCCCAACACTAGATCATAGTATTGACCTCTGACCTGCACAAAAAGGTTGACATGATTTAGGGTGACAATATTTTCTCATTCAGGATGGATGTTCAGGGGTATGAGTGATGTTGCATGACCCCTCATGTAGACATCAGAGGGTACACTATATATATTTAAAAAGCAGGGGGGGGGGGGATTTTGAGGGAATCTCAGTTTAAGTGGTGATCTATGTATATATGATGGTGGGCAAATGCCAGAAATGTACCATATTTTCACTGCATTACTTATACACTGCACTAGTTCCCAATGAGATCACCGATGAGGAACTCTTCCAAATCATAAAATTATTTTTGCCCCTGACAACTCAGTAGCTTATCATGCACAGAGCCTCCTCCATCAGCTTCAAAGACGATTTTAGGCACAAACTTTATTTGAATATGATGCAGACCGTCAAAAAACATGCTTTTTCAGTTCAGGATGTATTTCTACAACACTTTTAATAGTTTTTGGGGTATGATCCTTTAATCAAGTGAGGTTAATTATCAATTAAAGTTACTTGCCAATAAAGTTTGCCACACATATATATCTCACTAGGTCAGTTCCTCAGATGAAACACAAAAAATACTCAATAATGGTAAAACAAAGAGTATGGTCCCAAACGACATGTTAACAATGCATTAATACAGATGTGTCACGGACAAATGGAATTGAATGTCCTCCAAGGGTGGTCTGTTGTTCACATAACATTTAAACGGAACATATTTGGTTGCGCAATTAGAATGCATTAATGTTAACATTTTAGGCCCACAATGAGTAGATGACATCATAACCAACTTATCCTTAAAGGAGCAATCCAGATATTCACCATATTAATTTCAAAGGTGAATATCTTGGAAAATTGGAATCGTCATATAAACATTTACCAGCACTCAAATTTGTGTTTTTTTTTGTTTTTGTTAAACTGTGATATGTCAAGACCAAACCTCTGCCCAATGTCATCTCTCAACTTGATCTGAGGGGGCAGTTCCAGAACTCCCTCTCAACCATCCCCTCCCTCTTCCCAACTTCATCTTTCCACTTTTCAACACTTTTGAAAACATAAAATCAGCTGGCAATTCCCCTTCATAAATTCATGGCAGGTAACAGTGATTTCCCAGGAGTGCCTATAACACTAGGCTACAATACCATGTATGTGTCTTAGGTTTAGTGGTAGGCTATAGATATGCAATGTCAAATTGACAAAAAGCACATTAGTATTTAAACCTTAATCTGGTGTGACTCAAATGGAACTTAAGGATGACAACATAATTTGCAATCTCATATTTGTGTAGATGAACAAAAACTGATGCTAGAAAGAACTTAGATTCTTAACCATTAAAGATGCTAGATTAATATCTTTATTTAATTACCTTTAATTTGTCACTATAAACAAATTTGTCCTCATCTTTATGGACAGTAGCTGTAGACAGATGATGGGCACTTCCTTACACACTGCCTCTGGGTATCAAATGATCTTCACTTTGAAGAAAGTGATGAAAAAGTCTTCGACCCACAAAAGGATAAAGGAATTTGTTTCCCTTGAAGATATTCCTGTAGAAAATAAGCAACAATTGACAACAAATTGAGTTGAACATATCTGACCACAAAAATGATAAAAACCATTTTATAAACCAAAGTAATAACGGTGAATTATTCTAAAGAAATTTATTACTATCACTACAAAAGGAGAAATTTGATCATTCCCTTCAATCAAACAAATTTTAAAGTGGTATTTCAAGTTGAACCTTGTGTTGTAACAATTTCTTTTGAGTCTGCTATCTTCAAGTTGGTGATGCCCATCAAACAATGACATCTTGGTCACCTTCTCAAGCCATCGAATTAACCTGTATATGAATCCATACACTATGTACAGTTTGTAACCCACCATGTTCTGTTTGCAAGGTTTGTCAAGATTAAATTTAAAATTAACTCACATTGAAGTTATGACCTTATGCGACTACTGGCACGGAGAGAATTAAGGTTAAGGGTAAGGAAGTTATGATGTGTAGTGAAACATACATTGGTTCTATATACAAAATCAGCACACTGTATCTAAAGAAAACCAAGAGGTGAATGTTGTTAAACACTAACAAACAAAATAAAATAATTGTAGGTCAAGGAGAAGACATGATGAAAACATAATTTTATAACCATTTACACAGGAACAGAGAGAAAGTAGTCTCGCAGAGAAGAGAAAGGGTGAATACATGGATGAGGTACGTACTCATCCATGTATTCATGTGGCGGGGGTTGTGTGGGAGGTCCGTAACTGATTTCTTCACAAGTTTTGGAATCTTTTTATATACACAACACAGCAGCTAGTACAGACCAATGCATTTTCTGCTATATCAAAAAATATTGGAAACTCTGTAGCTACAGACCAATGCATGTGCTGATCTATCACAGAACTCTGCAGCTAAAGACCAATGCATGTTCTGTCCTATCACAGATATTACAGAACTCTGTAGATACAGACCAATGCATGTGCTGATCTATCACACTGATACTGGTAGAATGCTGTTGCTAAAGACCAATGCATGTTCTGATCTATCACAGATATTACAGAACTCTGCAGCTACAGATCAATGCATGTTCTGTCCTATCACAGATATTACAGAACTCTGTAGCTACAGACCAATGCATGTTCTGATCTATCTATGTTATTGAACAAGAACCGTTACTCCATTAGTAAACAATAGTGATTTGCTTTTTCAAGATTTGGATTTTTCTTTCCCTCAATCTCTACCAATTGGCCAAAGTTTTGGCAAAACATATATTATCATCGATCGTGTCTCGGTTCACAAGCTTTCTTCAATAAGCAACCTGTTCCTCGTTAAACTATCCGATAGCATTTCAATGTAGTTTTCCTCCTTTCATGCTTCATCTCAATCACCTAGTCATCTTAAGAAAAAAAATGTTGCTTAAAGCAGCATTTTGCGTCCTTTTCTATGATTTTTCTCAACCTCACTGACTCCACTATGCCATACCGACATACATAACTAGCTTATCTATTTAAATCTTACTTCAAATGGTGGCATAAAAGTTGAAAAATTTGCAACTTTCAACTTTGTTTTTCTCCAAGATATTTCCCGTTGGGATTCCAGTAAACCTCGCCCATAATAAGAATATTTAAAGACTACGAACGTCATTGACCAATACGTAATACAACACCATGCTTGATTTGTGTAGTCTATATGGCAGTTGTACCAGGGAGTTCCATAACAACTCCCTGGTTGTACCAACGCAAAGTCTTGAATCTATTTTTAGCAACGGCTCATAACTAAACCTGCATCTCTGATTGGTTGAATTCAAACTAGTGGGTTTGGGGGAACTGTATGCAATTAATTTTAAATGTGGAATTTGTCATGGACACTTTTCTCATTATCTGCCAATATCCTTAATGACTCGCCAATTATCGTTGTTGGCAGGGAAAACCTTGGCTAATATCTTAGTTTGCTGTTTTGTGATTGATATATGTAAAAACGATGGACATGTCAAAAAAGTAGAAAACGGCGACCAAACGCAAAATGCTGCTTTAAAATTGGAGAGCACTACATCTGACTTATAGCATTTGCTCATCTTATTTTTCACATAACATCTCCTTTTATCTCTCTGGGTCTTTTACCTGCATTTTGTCCCTCCAGAACATCATCTTCCCGTGTAATTGTTGAACAGTTTTTTCTTCCCATTGTTTGGTCGATCCACAAGTTTTACTCTCAAATTTAAAGGTTGTTCCTCATTCTATATTTGTACCTAATAAATTGAAGGATGAGAATGGAAATGCTGTTTAGGAATTTCCCAATAAATGAATACACATGACATACTGTGATTCCCTCCCCTACCCAATCCTATCAGGGAGTTGTTATAACAACTCCCTGATCCTATCCCCGTTCCCATCTCAATGCAAACAACATGCTCAGGGCTATACTGCATACCAATGTTGTCTCTAGAATCATAACTGTAGGATTTATTGTTACAGTGCTTACATGTTGTTTGAGTACCCCCCCCCCCCCAGTATGTAGTATATGTCTGGCCACCCTATGAGCAATTTTCATCCAAAACTGCACATAGGGTGGCCAGACGTCCCATATTGACCAAGACAGTTCGTCCAGATCGCAACTCCGTGCATTGTCCTCTTGAAGTAGGCTAGGCCTAGTACTAAATAGAACAGCCATATTATTCAAACCCTAGTCAGCCTACCTCACCACTTGTTTCTCTGTTACAGGAAGTCGGGTCATTCCATATCAAATCACCAAATTTTGGAGTATGTTGTATTTCAACTTCTTTGAAAAATTCCCAAATTTATTGTATGATTGGAACACCATGGCATAAGCATATTTTCTGAAAATTTCAGTTGCATTACCTTACAATTGGCCGATTTATCACACTTTGAAATTCCGCAATTTGTCGCCACCGTGGCATTTTCTTGACTTTTGAGGTCTCATTTCTCAGCAATTAAACATTCTACTACCTTTCTATTACAGATGCCTATATAGATTCTATCCCATAGAACAGGAAAATAAAAAAATTAGGCTACAAAAGTATTGTCTTATGGAGTAAGGTCAACTTAAAAGTGCCAAAATATTCCATTTTTGTACTTTTCACTAAAAATTGTGCTATTTTTAGTGATGATCTGTTTTGATTTTATGTCGGTTATGTACACGTGCGATGCTTTCAGAAGTACCAAAAAAGATGTCTTAATCCTTAATTTGCCATTGCCATGAAACCTGACCTTCGTTGTTAAAGTAGGTGCAAAATTTCTCCCTAATGTTGCGTGCATCTGCAGATGAGTGATTTGTGTTGCTACAGGGAAGGTCAGCAAGACCATTGAAACCAACAGCATGATTTTGATGCCATCCTCCCTCAGTTATTTCCAGTGAATTCACATTCTCCTGGTCAACATCACATTCTTCAATGTATTGTGAATCACTCTCTTTGTTAATTGATGCATCTCGCAAGAAATTGTGAAGTGCACATGAAGCTAGCACTACTTTTTCTGTTGTGCTAGTTTTCACTGCCATTCTGGTATTGAACACTTGGAATCGTGAAGCCAGAATACCAAAAGCATTCTCAGAGACTCTGCGAGCTCTTGATAGCCTATAGTTGAAAATTCTACGTTCCTTATTCAGAGCTCTGGCTTTATGAGGTATTTTTTTAGCGGAAACGCTTTATCACCAACAATGACATATGGTTAGATGGGATTCATTAGTTGGGGGTAAGGTAAGCCTTCTTCTAGGGTGGTGTAAAGTGATGAATCTTTAAAAACACCACCATCACTAACCCTTCCATTTTTGCCTACGTCAACATAAATAAATTTATACTGCGCATCAACCAGAGCTAGCAATACTATGCTAAATGTAGCCTTGTAAAAATATGATCCACTCTTCAATGGACAGCGAAGGAGTACATGTTTTCCATCCATGGCACCAATGCACTGAGGAAAGTTCCTTCGAGAGTGGAAGTTGCCTGCGATACTGTTCCATTCAGTTGGAGAGTTTGGTACCTAGAGAAGTAGAAGAACATAATTTGAATTGTAATAGTTGTTGTTTCACCAGTTAATATTAACCTTTTATAATTCATTTCAGGATGTGGCTACTAGAGTTTCACCTTTGTCGTAGTCTGGTCCTGGAATGGAAGAAAAGGAGGACGAGACTGTTGATCTTGTAGAAGAACCTCTGTTTGATCACAATCAACCTGGGCCATCCTGTACCGCCATTGAGACAAATAAGAGGTCATCCTCAAAAATACAACCCCCCTCAAAACACTCAAAACAAAACTATGAAAATGACCCCCTTTTACAAGCTGCTTTGAGCATTCTCAATCAACCCTCCAAATGTGACGATGGTTGATGATTTATTTGGTAAGAGTGTCACAGAGGAGCTGAGATTAATAACAAATTTCAGGGCCAAACAATTGGCAATACTCCAAATTCAACAAATTCTTGTGAATGCACAGCTGGGTGACAATGATACCGTGGTATCAGAACCATAAAGGCTCCTCATATAGTGATCTGTAATTTGTTTTTGGAAAATGGTTCAAATTGTTTACATTTTTTTCATGAGTAGTGTAACTTCCATATTCATAATGGCATATGTGTTTGTATGTATGTGTATGTGTAAGGGCATGTTCGTGTTTGTGATACGTTGGTTGTAAATATAGCATCTTAAGGTGGTAAGCTTTCAGATATCTCACATTTTGTCTGGAGGCATATCACATTAATTGAGTTAAAGATCCCCTATTGGTTTGGAAGAGGTCAAAGGTCATTTGTGGTCAGCATTTTACTTTGTTTCTTTAATATATGTTCAAGTGGAAAAATGAGCTTTTTTCACTGTGATGCTAAGATCGTGTATGTCGTACATCTTTACTACAGTATGTCAGATTATTGGTTTGTGGGTAGCCCTTGTTGACTAGTGGTGGTGGCTACCTATTGTTTTTCATGGAAGTTCTTTACACTTTTCAGTGTGTCATGAGAAGTAATACATATATTATATATAGGAATATTCGTCATCAATAGTTCATTTCTGCATTGTGAATTAAAGTACTATAAATTCCACACTACAATGCAATCATTTTACAACAACCTTCATCTTCAATCTTTTGATATATGATTGCTTACATCAAATCGAAAAGCAAAGGTAAGTGCAGGTTTCATGCAACATGGAAGCTAGGTAATGTCAAGTAGCTTGTAAATTTTCCTATACACCTTTCTATTTAAGCAAACTTAAAGGTAGTCTGTATTGGCCCCAAATTATGGCACGTTATAATTGATAGATGTTTTCAAAAAGTACTTTCCTGTAGGTCATTACTTTTCAAATTGTTTTCAGACATTCTAAATGAACACACAAGATAACTCAATGTCCCAATTAGGTAAATTTTCTCCAAGGTGGTAACAAACATAGTTGAAGATTTTTGACGGAAGGTGACCATGTTTGAATAATCTGGCTAATTTTGGGCCAATACAGTATACCTTTAAGCAGGAGAATGAGAAATTTACCTTTAAGTGGTGCTCCTTGAGGCACTGGTATATTGCATCACAGACTTCTTATCCAGAAATGCTATTGTGTGGCACTCTAAACGCAAACTGCAGATCTCTAAATGCATCACCTGTGAATGACATATATAATATGCTATGTAACTCATTGAAGTGACTTTTTATTAATAATACGTCAATTGTTTAACAATTCTATCCGGTCATTTCTTTTGTAACGTTATAAGCATTTGCATAGCAAACCGTTTTCTTTTTTGAGTGATACACAAATGATGGCATATGGTGTTTTGATTCTTGCCAGATCTACCCACTAGATTTTGCTCAAACAGTCAAGAATTGTGATGTCAGTATGGCACAAAATATTTAAAATTAATAAGAAATTTCATGTAATTCAAAGATCTACTAAAAAAAAATCAGCATATTAGGCTAGATGACAATCCTTGAAATATCTTCAATATTATATGCTTTCACGCATATTTTCCCTTTCAGCCACTGAATGAAACAGATTCTTAACCATGTGAGGGTCCAGGGTGTGTGTGTGTGTGTTTGGGGGGAGGGGGGGGTGTAGAATGTAGACAAACCTTCTGATAATCCATTCTTTTGTGCAACTTTGACATATTTTTGTACCACACGAAGGCCTCAGTCTGTTGTAAACGGTTATTCTTTGCTGCCCTCTCCCCCTTCCCCAACCGCAAAAAGGCACCCATTATAGTGGTGGAGTCAACAAGATTATTGAGGAATTTTTGCTACAGAACTTCGTCTTACAGACCTCCCCCTCCCCACCCCCCCCACCCTTCCCAAATGTAGCCTTTGTAGGTTCACATTTTTGGACTTTATCTAACTTTGTCATCAAGCCCCTGACGCAACCCAATTAAACCAGAAGCATACAGTACGTTGCAAATAGTAATTGTTTATATGACATTGAAATCTGCAGGATAAGTGATCATGTTTGGTGGGGATCCATTTGGATAAGGACAATGAGTGCCAGAAGATGTTTACACCTAACACTTATACACACTGTACATATACACCCAGTACAATGTATGTACTGTGCATAAATGTGTATGTACTGGTTGAAATTCATTTTATAGTTAAGTCTTTTAATTAAATGAATTCAACCAGAAGCAGACAAGTACATTGCAAATAGTATTTGTTAAATATGAAATTAAAAACTGCACAGTATTGAATTGAATGACCTTGAAGTACAATAACCAGGCTCAAAACACATGGAACAACAAAATAGGCAAAAACGTTTTTTTGTAAAAATCCCAAACTTTGAGGATTTTTCATTTCAAAATAAGGCAAAACACCCTCCTGATATTTTTTGTACAAACAGGGTGGTACTATATCTCTTCCAGAAAAAATTATCAGATTTTTTTCAACATGACATGTTTTGAGTTATTGGCCGTCAAAGACGACCTCTTTTGTACATCGGAGCAACTTAACAACTTCATAAATTAATATTGAGAAAAGCTAGAACCCTGAAATTTGTTTAGGTATAAAAACTTTATACTTATAATTAAAGTATAAAACCCTGACAACTCTAACATGGTTACTTTGGTAAAAGATTGGCATCAAAACCCCTACCTCATGTTGAATCGCAGCATGAAATAGCAACTTTAGAGTTGCACAACTTGCAAATATATTATAGGAAAGCATTGTAATCATTATTTTGTATTGTTTGTACTAGACATAATAACCTCTGAAAGAATCAAGTCCCCTTAAGCAATGGTGTAGGAGCAATTCAACACTAAAAATAGCACATTTTTTAGTGAAAAGTACAAAAATGGAATATTTGGCACTTTTAAGTTGACCTTACTCCACAAGACAATATTTTTGTAGCCTAAATCTATGGGATAGACTCTATAGGCATCTGTAATAGAAAGGTAGTAGAATGTTTAATTGCTGAGAAATGAGACCTGAAACGTATAGAAAATGCCAAAATGCCACGGTGGCGACAAATTACAGAATTTCAAAGTGTGATAAATTGGCCAATTGTAAAGCAATGCAACTGAAATATTCAGAATATGCTTATTTCATGGTGTTCCTGCAATCATACAAAAAATGTGGAAATTTTTGGAGAGGGTGCAGCAACAGCCTAGTCTAACTTAGTTTTAGTTGAGTACATAAAGGATCAGGAGGGACATTCAAGTCCCCATAAAGAACCCCTTTGGTTTCCCAAAAATCGAAGACACAAAAAATCAGACCCGATTACAATGCTTAAAGTACTTGCAAGTGCAACTCTCTCAGGCAAACAGTTCCACTCGTCCACAACCCTAGTAGCCCTCCCCTGGACCTTTTCAAGTACTTCCTTATCCTTAGCAAAATATGGGTTCCAAGCCTGCACATCATACTCCAGATGAGGCCTTACCAACTGCTTATAAAGCCTAACAACAATGTCCAAGATTACAGAAAACTGAAGTTCCTCTTAATCATAACTAAAACCCTATTACCTCTTAAAAATTGAAGAGAAACGTGGGTTGTTTTGATACTTGGAAGCGGACACAGTTTTGATGGTAGTCACAACAATTTCAAGAGGAAGTTTTTATCGATAGTTGTAGTGTGTTGCTTGCTCCATTGTCAAAACAGTGAATTAAGGCAGATTTATTATTAGAGCAATGTGTGACGTTAGTTTGTTAACATAGCTCATAGTCAGTTGGGCAATTAATTCTACA
>JAIPMN010125109.1:0-15923 GCA_020650975.1 Apostichopus californicus | reverse complement strand
TTTCAACATTTATTTATGATCCTCCCTGCTCACAGATCAAACACATTGTTTACACTATGGAACAACTACCAAGCCAGACTTCCAGAGACCTTCTTTCAGAAAAAGGTTATAGAAATGGGAGATTTCCTTGTGACAATCAAGGTATACACATGATTTATATTTTATCCTCATATTGTATCATTTTGAGTCTTCCTGGCACTACAGCGTTAACATTCTCAAGTAGCTTGGCTTACAGTTACTCACTCAGGTACCGGTAATAATTTTTCTGTTTTTCCATAATAATATGCTATACTAATTAGGTCAAGTGCTAGTTTAAGTGCAAAGATGTATAGCACTCGTTTTGTTTTGTACAGAGTGAAAATAGTATACTTCAAGAGACAAGATTTAGAGCTTTCACAAGTGCGACACAAAGTTGAACACTAAACTATTCCCAGTCAGTCAAGCTAGATTAATTGCCACTCTACTACAGTAAGTTATTTTGTGTGGATGGGATAGGGCTATCCTAGCAGGCAACTATTCTGTCTCTCTGCTGTATAGACCCTAACTATAGCACGCTATGATGGAAAAGTTTCTTGAGATTACACAATCGACCTGCCTTGGTCGTAAATGACCTCTTTTTACCAATTAGTCTGCAACGCCTGCCACGTATTTTTTCTTCTGTGAGGGTCTTTGTGTGAACGCTGTATGATTAACTACACTGTAGACATAAACATATTTCCACACTGTTTACACAAAGAGCCTAATGATGTTAAGAAGCTATGCAGGCTAATTGAGGTCGATTTACAACTGCGGCAGGTCAATTACATAATTGCACAAATTTCCTAGCTGTAGCGTGCTATAATTGGAGCCAATAAAGCAGATCTTGAACCTGTACATTTAGATCCTTCACCAATTTTCAGCCCTTATCAGTGTAGTCCATGCCCTTGTCATTAGCAGTTTTTTGTGTTTCACTTTCTGATTTTCTGAAAATGTTATTGCTTAATGTACATAAATATTTTCCAATTCCAGGAGTACAATCTTGCAGTCTGGCAATGCTATGGCAGGTACTTGGATCAGTTTGGTGATCAGCATATTGAAAACATAACGGACATCAGCAATGTGGTTGAAATATACTTTCCAGATGGATTGGAAACTCAGCAAGCAAGTTTAACAGTAAGTTGGTTGATGCTTAGTAGTTACACTACTGTTTTCTGTTATATTATAACTTTATGTATCTGTGAAGTACTGAAATGAAAAGTTGTATGGAAAGTAGTCAGGTTTTAAATATAATATATTGTCTTGTAAAGAAATCCTCAGTTTCTCATACTCTATTATTTTGCTTTCACAAAGGAGATGTAAGTAGTCCATCTGTTCTAGTCAGATCCATTTGGAAGAACCAGAAAATTTCAAGGCCCCCCCCCCCCACACCTACCACAGTGCAGCCCATTGCTACTTTTTGTTGTCACAATCTGTGCATTGTTAGATGACCTACAAACATTTGCATTTCATTACTAGCTTTAATTGATGTTTGCATCAATGGAAAAGTTAAGTTGAAATGTGTTTGATTGGTGTGTTTCTTCCAGTTCCGTGCATTATATGGGAAGAGCATTTGCAACTACCAGCTGGTCCTCCTCACAGACCCCAAACTTCAAAACTCTGAATCTGTTGCCAAGTGCTTGAAGATATTGGCTTTCCTCAGATTGATCACTCAGGTTGTTCTACCCAAGGAGCCATTATGCTGGCTTGTTTACAATGGTAATTTATCTTTTTTCCTTTTTTCTCAGTGTTTTATTGCATGTTTTGTTATCATAATTTCTGAGAACCTTCTCATTCATGTTTTCCAAAACATCAATGCTTTAATGGAGTATTCTGGTGGCGAATAATCATGTGCCACACTACCAGTTGAAAACTTTATCTGAATGTCTTCTTCCCAACTCTGCTGTAGATATGATTTTTACCAGATTTACTTTTGACACCAAGAAGTGTGTTACACGTGATATCATGAGGGCAAATCTTATACAGCTTTTCTTTCCTATTGTATTGTTACTTTCTTGTTTTGTCTGGAAAATTGGAAGTGATTCATTAACTGACAAAGGCATCTGACTTGAAACTTTCAACAAAGTACACTTTCTGTTTGTAAGAAGATTTTCTTCCTCTCTGGATAAATATCATTATAATATCATTGGAATAGTCAGCATTACACCCTAAAAAGGGTACATAAAGTAATTGTGTATAGAAGAAATGTAATGGATATAGGCATACAAGTGTACAAAGTGGGTTGTGAATCCTTGTTGCTGAGAAAACTTTACTTTTGAAGTATTAATAGCTATGTCAGTAGTTCCCAGTACATTGTAAAATTATTGTCTAATTATTTTGGTCATCCACTCATTGTATTTACTCACAATCTCTCTCCTTTTCAATTATCAGGAACAATTCACATATACAGTGTATCACGGCACTTGATGACACTTGGCCATTCTGCCAAGGTAAGCTTTGTTTTCATTGTATCTACAAAGTCATTATGAAAGTGGAAAGAAAAGAAAATCATGAACAAGGCTTATTTATGGCCTAAATTCAGTCCTTTTTTCCCCTTGTCTTTTTTTCAGTTGATGTTTATTTGTTTATATTTACATTTCCATCTCTGTAGGTTCTAGAGTATTTATTGTGGGCCTGTATGTGCACTGAGAATTCTGTACCATTGATGTCGGTCAGATACTTACAGTGGAGGACAACCTTATATACAGCAGTATGCCAGTGTTACTATGACTGTAAAACTCCACAACATGCTGAGGTACTGTGACATTTACTTACTCTGCCTTCTCTCCCTCCCAACCACATCTTCTTTTTCCATCACCAGATCCACTGGCTTTAGTTTGTTTCTTTGATAAAATGGGTTATATAGTATAAAATGGGTTATATAGTATGAAACGTTTACATGGAAATAATATGGTACATTCAGTGGATAACTCCATTGGTAGAGCATTAGCTTTATTTCGTAATAGGTCACCAACTTGAATTACGTTCTAATCAACATTGTCTTTGCTTTTTTTCCAAATTTATTTGTAGTGTTCCAGTCCGGCCACTCATTACGATTTGCTTTAGACGCATATCACATTTTAACAATTTAAGTAGAACATGTATACTTCAAGAAGTGTTTGACCTTAAAATATCAGTAACTATCTATAAATATCGGCAATCCTGTAAAGTGTGTCTAGCCCTAGTAATGTTTACATGTTTCTTGTGTATTTAAACTCCAACAGGTAACTACTTTTCTTTGTGTAAACTATCTGTGAATAAGGGGTTAATCAACGGTCTAGCGTGCGTTACTCACAGGGTTAATGCACGATCGGGGGATAATGCAAGCGATGCACGAGGGCGGAGCCCGAGTGCATCCAGCAATAGCATTAACACCCGGAGTGCATTAATCATGTGAGTAACGCAAGCTAGACCGTTGATTAACCCCGTTCATTCATACACTACCATTTGTGTGGGGGAATAATCATAAAACAAAACATTTTTGGTTACATATAACCAAAGATTTATTAAAGTGATGCCCCGTAATTTTACCGTGCGTTACTCACAGGATTAACCACGGTCAGCTGACCTGAATGGACCAATAGGATTTAGGAATCTTTACTAAGTATGAATGAACTTCCTTTTTTAATGTCAAGACAATTTGAAAATGTTTAATTGGTGACTATATCTGCAGTAAGATTATCTTGTCAATTCGTTTAAGGGACTTTATCAACGGGTGTTCTGATGGCTGTAAAAAGCTACGTTGAGCCCTACAGTTGTCATTCTGCACCACTTTTGTTACATTTATTATTGATGGTCTTGTCTCATTTGGAACTTCTCTCATCAGAACTTTGCAAGGAGGGCTCTGGGGAAAGTCAACGAACTGAGCCAGCTAGAAAAGATAAGCTCCTCTACATTAACAGCCGAGACTGAGGCAAAGTTTCGTCAGTCTGCAGTTAAGGTGAGCTTGGCACATTATTCTGCATTTTAAAGATTTTTATTATAGTCTGTTTTGTCCCCAGATAAAAACTATCAGGTTTCAGTGACCTATTAGTGCATTTTTTTGATGGGGGTGGGGGGGGGGGGTGGGGGTGACTGGTAGGGAGTATTGGATTGAAGAAGAAATTTTGTTTAAATGTTGGAGATCATTTATTTACCTTTAAGACACTTTGATCATTACTTTAGAATAACTTATTTAATATGTTCAGTTATTGTATAACAAGGATAAAATATTCCATGAAATAGTTTTTCATCATGTTTGAAAAATTTTGCAATGAGAAACACTGTACAGCTTTAACAAATTATGGGAAAGGTTCAAAAACCTTATTACAAACTATTAACAATTTGCCACTCATAGTGTCGTAGAACTTTGACATAGCTTATGTTTGGTTTTCTAGTAATGCTAAATAAAAAAATAAAAATTGTCATAAATATGTCTTCAGATTATTGATGTTTCATTCTTCTTTACCATAATTCAGCTTGGTATCATGATTTTTAAGAGGTCAGTCTTTGATGCTCGAAAAAGGACCAAGGGCTTACTGAGGCCTAAGACCAGAAGTAATCTGAAGGATTCTCAGTCGGTAAGTTAAAATTGTGCTAAACCCTGATGCTAATCAACCCAAACAAAGTATGGTAATATTAGTCAAAAATAATTTGAAAATTTATATAAAAATAGTAGAGAATTGCATTTTTATTTGTTGTAAGTGTTATCTGTTATTGATAAATAGATATGGTAAAAGCATGCTTTGTAAACAAACCCATACCAGTATGTTTTCCTTTTGCTGCATGATATGCACTTGCATGAAATACATTGTATTTTATATACTACAGTATCTTATTTCACTACACATTATTAGATAATCCTCTGTGTGTAATGTATGTATTGTTTTGTGCATGTAACCCATTAAGTTGAAAATTTCCATTTACGTATCATTTCTGCTGACTTTCACTAATGTGCCTTAATGTATCATGAATGTTTTCAGGAACAAAGTCTCAGGTCGAATAAAGTTTGTAGCAAAATAAATCACTTTTGAGTTGAATTGTAGATACATGTATGTAAAACTTCAGGAAATAGTTCTGCAATCTGTTGTATATTTGTGTTTTTGTGGAGATTAACGCATCACAATGAAAGGGCACTTTAGCCTAGCATTTTGATGATGCGTTTTTTTGGTGCAATGTCTCAATTAAAAAGTCCTATCCTGGTTTATATTAGCCCCTGAATGGCCAAAATAATGCTATTGTTTCTAGGTAATCGCCAGCAGTATAGTTTCTAGAACTAGAGCGCCGACTGTTTCAATCAGATTTGAAGTTTACAAGATTGCTCATAGTGTTTCTGCAGTTTTGAACTCCAATGCAAGGACCTTTTATCATGTCATTGTGTAGTAGACAAACAATAAATGAAATTCCGTTGGGTCAGATTATCTCAGTTAAGCATTTCCATCCTACTTTGACGATAGCCCACGGAAGGCCGGACTGTTACTATTGTTGCTAGTGACGGTCGATTGATTTGGCACAAAAACACAAAACAGAGGATGGAGGAATTGACTAAAAAGCACGGCAGTGTAAGTATGATTGCTAGACACTGAGGATATGCTGTGTCAGTTGATGTGCTACCATCCTTGTCTTCATGTTCAAACTTCTACACAGTCTCTTCACCATGTAAACTTTCTGATTCAACCATCAGCTTGCCACCATTTGGACACATCAAAGTTATTTTTCTTCCTATCTTCTTGTTTTCTATGTCAAAATATTTTGAAATTACAAGTTTCAATAATCAATCTCATAATAATTCTGATAAACTGTATACTTTAGTATACAGTATGTGCTCTAGAAGTCAACACTGTAGACTCTTTTAATCATATTAACTCCTTTCTGTATAACTTTTCTATTTCCTTCATTTAGTGCCGTGTCTGTACTAATGTAGCATCTTTAAATTGAGACCTTTCTGTGATTCGTATACCACTGGGCAAGGAATAATTTAGTGTTCAAAGTTTGTATAGCATTTGGAAGGCCTTGAATTTTCTCTCATGTATGTAAATAATTCTATGGCTCCCATCTAAAAAACTGCTCAAACGTCTTTCCTAAGGGTGTGACCGTTTAAACGGTTAACCGTTTAACCGGCCGCAAATGCACTATCCGTTTAGAAAATCACAAACCGTTTAAACGGAAAATTTAAAAAAAAAATTCAAATACATTTTAAACATGAAAATTATTTAAAAATATGTAAAGAACTGAGTAATGTACTGCAAACTATCAATAAAAAACAAAGAAACGATGTTTTAGGCATGAATGTGTTCAACATAATTATAGTAGTAGGCCAATAGTCATGAACTCATGATAGTGTCGTCAATTCGTTTTCTCAGTTTATATTTGCGACATATATCACCCGTACATGTACATCGATCAATGGCATGGTGAAATCCCGTGTGAAAGTATGTTGACCCTAAAAGACGCAAATGGTCGTTCTAGAAAGTACCGTAATAACATTAACAACACAAGGCCAGTTTGCTCTCTCAGGTCCGCACGTGTACAGCCATTTTTTTCACACATGGTATTATACTGTGCCTGTATTGCGGGCGATATTAGCTTTTTACCGTCACGATAAATAGTTCAAAAATTATCGCGATATTTCGATAATTACGATAATTTTTCCCAAAACAGAATTAGCGTAAATGTCAAGCTTTGAGTGGACGGAGAAAGAGAGATATATGGAGGGGACATTCAAAGAGAAAATCTGAAAAACCTTACGATATTTTTCACAAATATTGATGCTTAGATAAGTGCTTCCTCACAATCAACGAGCCGCCCCAAAACTCGCTCTGCTTACGTAAAACTTCTATATATATAACACGTGGAAAAATCCGAGTTTTCATACACATTATTCCCACTGACATTGGTCACAGAACATAAGTAGGTCATCGACATTCGAACTTGCCCAAGTTCATCGCACCATGGGAACGACACAACACATTGAACATGATGTTACATTTTCCCGCCATCTGGACGCCGAGTGTAAATTTTGGTGTAATATGCAAATTATGAATGGTACTGCAGCGCTGTGCGGTTAAAACTTAACCTATTGCGACACAAATTTGGGAAGCTGTTGTTGATGTTACTTTTGTATCAAATGTAAAGTACTGTATGGCACGTGACGTTGCTGAAATCGGAGGCTGCTCAAACCAGTTTCAACTTGATTTTTACAACCCATCGCACAACACTTGCGTGCGTAATTTGTTTTCTAAACATGACTTTTAATGAGTAAGCAGGAAAGGTGGGTAAGTTTGCTAAGTTAGGCGAGTTTTTGTTTAAAATCTTGTGATAGATAGACAAATATATTGTTTTTTTCAAAAGTTACGATGTTGCCAAAGGCTGAGTTATATAAATTCAGTGATCTAAACTTCTGAAGACCACGAGTACTGATCATGTGTGTTATTCTTTTCAGCAATTATTACACGAAATGTTCGCAATATTATTGGGCCTAGTTAGTAATTAACATACATTGATCGTCGTCTTGTTGCCTGAATTGCTACCTGTTGGAAGAAAACCCTTAATTATTGTATTCATAATGTCCTATTTTCATTAATACTAATAGTCGAGTGACGGTGCGTCGAAAAAGCCGCGATCGGGAAACGGCGGTTAACCGGACTGGCGGCCATCCGGTTAAACGGTTAGCGAAATAACCGTTAGGTCACACCCTTAGTCTTTCCATTGTATAGAATTTGACCATTTTGCATATTACATATATGTAGCAATGTGAGACAGGCTAACAAAGAAAAATTTCAAGGGATTTCTTATCTCAGCTTTGAAAGAAGTCTCAGAAATTTGAGGACTTATATATGTACTCGATTGATAGTCAAGCGGTTTGAAAACTGCTTCATCTCAACCTCTCATGATCTATACCATTTACATTTTATATATTAGTACCATCCAAACTTGTAAGATACCAATTTGGTAGTTAAAACCAGCCAGACAGTGAGCACATATTTTACCATTGTATTCAGTAAAATACAACCAAAACATGCCACATGTACCTGGACAGCACAGCAAGGACTACCTTGGCTGTGAGCATGTGAGTTGTAGATTTGTGGGTATGTCCTACTGGATGCCGGCATCCCTCCTAAACAAATACTTAAAATGATCCAGAAAAGGACTTTTGTAGATGCACTAATGCTACACATTATCCCCAGGAGGTTCGATTTAGACAATTTCTCAGTGAGGAAAGAATGATAAATTGGGTATTGTTGGCCATCTTAGGTTTGTTGAGGTAATGATTAGTCAACTCTTATGAGTATGATTGTTGGCCCTGAATCAATCATGAAAAGTCCTTTGTTCCATTTCACTTTGTTTAACTTTGTTAGATATAAATGTACAGCATTACTAATCACTGTGCAAGATATTAGATTTGAAGATACTTTGTCCACTAATATTAACTTCTGGATATAATGTTGGTTAGAGTGTTAGTCCAGTTCAAACACATATTAAACATTGTGACATGCATTCTACACAAGAATTGTCAACTTCTCTCCAAACTGTTTAAGAAAGCCCCGATGCAAATAGACCTCCGAAGTAGGAGGATCTATATTATGACAATTTCAGGAAAGATGGTCCAGTGTTTTCATACATTATTAGTTGCAAGTAGTATCTGTAAGGTTAAGTAAGTTGATTTGTGTTTATTTGTTAATTCACTTACAGCAACCATGGCCTCGCACTGCAGTGGAGAAGCTTCTTTCGGACATGTTCGAGGGGAGTGCTGCACAGTTTTTGGCCATTTTGGAAACTCTAGCGGACAGCACTCGGAGGACATTGCTGACCAGTCCAGCGGCAGCAGATACAGAAGATCACATTCTGGACACATTCTCAGAACTCTTCTTCGCTGGTCTGGAAATCATTTCAGGTAGGTATTGGTAGTCTTTGAGAGGACACATATTGTGGAGGATATATAGTATGAAAAATTCCTGTGTTAATTATATAAACCTAAACTGTTGAAAAGGATAAATCCTAAGTCAAAAGTTGTTATTTGCAAGCAATCAAAGATGGCTGGCTACCGTTCCATAGTTCTGTTGTTTCAGCACTATGAAGTACAAGAAAGATTTTTATAATAATTGCATCAATATCTTTTAGTTCGTATGATATTCATGTATATATTAAACTTTGTACAGTGTAAGTTCTTTTGTGAATGAAAAGTCCTACAAAAATAGACTCTATACTATTATTAACATTTCTTTAGTGTTATTTTTTTTTTTTTGATCAATAAATTAAATATGATCTTTCAAGAACTATGTATTAATGTTTAAGTTAAACTTAGTAGTTAAGATCTGACCACTAAACGTACTCCCTAAATATTAATATATGGCTACTTGTTGATCTCAATGATAAAAACATAAACATCTTAATTTCAGGTGGTGGAGGTCATGAACCTCGCACAGCACAGTCTGTTTCCAGCGTCAGTCTAGCCGGTTTGATCAGGGGTTGTACTTTGATAGACAGAGCAACCAGCTCTGAAGATGGCGTACCCATATCATCTGTAGTCAAGTTCCTCAAGTGTGCTTACAACTACGAACAGTGGGAAGTGTACGACATGTTAGTGCAACATGCCATAGATTTCATTAAGGTAGGAGAAGTGTTTTGACTGCTACAGTATTGAAATGGTAACATCGTATCTCAACATTTGAAGTTGTAGAGATGCCAAAATAATGTTTGCTTAATTATCTATGTTGTTACAAAGAAGTATTAACTTTTACTTGAAATGTGTGAATCTGCACAATCTACAAAACACAAGAAAAGATTTGAAACCTAAAAAAAAAAAACCAAAGGTGTGCTACTCATGTTTAATTTTGTAATAACAAATTATTTTTGTCCTTAAACCTGAATAGAATAATGGAGATCCACAGCTGGCTGGTGATCTTAAGTCACTGGAGATACTGCAAGTGATGGAGCCATTGAACCCAAAGCGTAAATCCAAGAGGTCCTCCGGCCAGAATGATGACGGTACATTGTACAGTGAACCGGTCACCTTGCCTCTACCACCCAGTGGTATGTCTGTCTCAAATATTCAGTAAAATACAATGGTTCTTGTCGAATTGGTACCACAATTTATCATCTCGAATATGGTGAAGGTCTATAAACTCATATATCCTGCCCAACTTTCTTGCATATTAATGATTAATAAATAAATAATTGAGTTGATTGGGTCAGTTTTATAAAGTATATTAATGTTCACAGGCTTTGAAATTCAGGCTATTTACTGGCTAATTAGGCCAGCGGATTTCTCTGTTTGAAAGAGGGAAAAAGCACTGGCATTTTCCTGGCAGTATAGAAACACATTGATTTTGTATTAATGATTGGAAAGTCCCAGTGGGAATTTGGTTTTATTGTTCAGAGTTGTAGGCAGTTTATCTCCTTGATCATCACAGCATGTTTTATACTCAATGAAACATTTACTTCTTATCAATCTCAGAGGGCCTGACATTTCTGGCGTAGCATAAATTTCACAGACGACTATTAAATGGAAACAGAGGATTTGTCTGTCCGTACATCTGTAACTTGTGCCCTCTGTTTCCAATGAATACTCTGCCTCTGAAGTAGATTCAGTAAGGATTGGAACTTCAAGCTCTCTAACTGTTGTACATTTTCCTACACTGGCTCTTGCAGTTTGTCTCCTTTATCAGTCTTTATTACTCACTGTAAACTTCACCTGTGTAATTTCACTAATTTGATCCTCACCATCTAGGAAATGATTTGGAGTGTTCAAACCTCCTGTAAACTTTTGTCAGAAACTGGTAGTAATGCCAAACATGTGAAATAATACTAATGATTTAATACAAATGTAAAAATGTAACTAACTCTTGAGCACTATCACTGGATACAAAAGTAGATCACTTTGTCTGCATCACAGTTTTGGACATAAAAAGTCATTTTCACACCCCCCCCCCACCCTCAATGACTATTTTATAGCTAGTGTGTACTCATTACTCCCACAGCTCAACATTCCTCCACTGATAACTTGGTTCTTCTGGCTGAAATCATCTTTGCCTGTTCCAGAGATCCAGCATCTGTAAGTCTAGTTTTCACATCATTATCAGTTTTTCTTTAAAATATTTCCTTTATTTCATCGTTTCAAGTCATGTTTATTCCTCTTCCAACCATATTGACACAGGTTTCTGGAGCAATGCTCTGTAGGAATGTTAGTTCCTTTCTCCTTCTCCAACACAGGTGCAATTGCAGTAGCTGTGATTATAAGCCTCAAGAGTCACAGGATAATGTCCAATTCATCTTAGCGTGTTGTTTTACTTTATTTATTTACTTTATTCCCCCCACAAAACCAGAAACGAAACGTGCAATAAATAGTAAGACCCAGTAAATAAACCTGTGTGTTACTTCTAGATATTAGCAGATGTGTCAAGATAAGTTAACTTTGTATTAAAGTTCCTGCTTTTACATAGGTTAATCAATCTGAGTGTGATTGGAAAGTGAAACAAGAAAGGCTGAATACACTTATGTTACCAAACTTCTCTTCCTTGTGTATAAATAGTTGATTAAGTCTCAATGGTCATTTCAATATTCTAGAAATTAAGGGGTTAGTTTTGTTGGCCTGTTAAATATTTTATTTCTAGTTTTATAAACATGTAGTGAGTTTTGGTTCACTGCAGAATGAAATTATCAATGTGGGTGGTAAATACTAAAATTACCAAGAATTTGGAATAAGTTTCTAATCATATCATCACCATTCATGAATACTGTAAACTTTCTTTGTTATTTCTAGAACATAATGGACAAGGACATGATTGTAGATGCCACCCTCTTAATCTGGTCTAAGTGTAAAGCTGTCTTTCAAAAGTTTCAGACCGGTGCATCTGACAGTACAAAGTACCTACAACGTATGGAAAACCCAGGCAAGGTGAGAATGTCTGTTATTTTGAGGTCGTCACAGAAACCACTAAATTAATGATTATTCTGAATGTCTAATCAAGATATGCATTATGTCGATGTAAAGAGAGCATCGTGGTTAAGGCAAAGGATTTTTAATCTAAGAATTTGGCAATTAAGGTACTTAATATACTATATAAAGTTAATATAATAAAATATAATATATAAAGTTGCCTCTCTTCAGCAAGGTGTGTAAATGAGGACCTGAACTGTAATGTTAGCTGTGTACGATGGATTGAAGCAGTACTCTATGGGATGTCCCCAAGGGGATGCATGGAAGTGGTGCACTGTAGTGCTTCCAGAGGGACTGTTTGAACTATTCACACCAGTGTGCATGTGTGTGCCAGTATGACAAGTTACCATTGACGATGGGTTTACTGTTGTAAAGTCATTTGAGAAGGACTTGGCCTTGATGCAAGATTAGAAATCTTCAACTTTTAAAGAAATACTGCAATAAACAAACATATACAAAAACATTCACATATTGTTGTAAAACTTTAATCATATGTCACACACATATGATGCAATAATGAAGATTTCAACTTTCAATGCAAGTGACAGTCTGCTAAAATATTATAATACAGATGAACTAACTGACTCACACATGTGAGGCAACCTTCAGTATGATGTCTTACATCAGTATGTACAGAGAAATCAAGAGCTATTTTTTATAAGTTTGCATTAATTACTTTTTGCAGCCAAATAGTTACTCTAATTAACGCAGAAAGTTCAATATGAGCAAGATTAGGTTTACCACCAACTCTAACGTTTTTCTTCAGTGGATTCACAACTCCACTATCATTCTAGAGATAATGTTCTGGTTTTGATATTGTCAGTGTGTTGATTCTAGCATAAAGGTTTTGAGCTATGTTGCATTAGTAGCTTTGGTATGTTTGTTTCTCCAGTAGATTCATATTTCACATAATGTCTCAATTATTTCATGTTCTATAAGTATGTCATGTTTTTCATATTTGTATACTTAATTTTGTCCATGTATTTTGCCTCCAGTGGATTCACATTTTGAGTATCATTCAAGAGGTGATGTACTGGTGTGGTATTGGGAGTGTTGATCCCAGCGTAACTGCCGAAGTGGCCATTCGACTAGCACTCGTTCTGGAGAGTAACGCAACGAACACCATCAACAATAAAGATACTGGTAAGCATGTGCTTGTCATCTTGTCATTGGAGGACAAAGGGCTTTACAGTAGAGCTAGAACATATTTGACTTTTACTTGTTCCAGTTCCTAAAACAAAAATTAATTTTAATTAATCTTTGGTTTTCAATGTTACTTAAAAGTATCCATAGCTCACATTGTTTCTTTGAACAACTTTTTCAGTTTTTGGGCAAGTTTTTGAAGATGATATCCTCTCATTTACCATTGACAGATAAACTCATAGCTAAGGTGAAAGAACTAGAAGTCCAGTCAGAGTCAACAAAGTGTAAGTATATGGAATATTAATTTTTAAAGTTTACTACAGTTTCCATTATGCCCAAGAATACTTATAATTTGGTGTTCTGTGACTTGAAACAAGAATTTGAAAATTCCAGTGATGTAAATCCCAGTATAACAAGAATCATAACTTTACTAATTTAATTTTTCAAAAGTTGAAACCTGTTGATACATAGTAAGTATGTTTGAACATTTGTATGACCAGAGCAAAATCGTAGATCATCAGTCTTGTTGCCGTCCCCAGGTGCTAAAACTTTGAATAAATGCAGACAGTCTCCTAATTGTTCTGACTCCTAATATTTTCCCCAAGACATGGAGGAGTAATTTTTCTTGATGAGATTGGATTCGATTCTATTTGATTAAACTCACAATGAAATGTCTCAGTGAGGGTAGATGCGTGAGAGGCATTGCAAAACAGTTATGGAAGCTTAAACATTCTGCATATATTTGGAAGCATTAAGAATGGCTTTTAAGCTGGGCTTTATATTAACTTTGTTTATACAATGGCATATGAGTTTTATCATTTAATATTCACTCTTTCATCTTTGTGATGATGTGTAGATTCACCTGGGCCCCGTTCTGACAAGATATCAGTGACAAGTATCAGCGGCCGGGATACAGGACTCACAGGTGGTGGGGCTACTCTGTATACGACAACAGTGCTTCAGCAGGGACCAGAGGACCAACTACTCCTGGCCAGGGAGTTTTTAGACAGAGCCCTGCAGGGAATGTCGGCCGCAAGGAGTGCAGTGGCAACGACTGATGGTGATGCAATTGCTGATGTTAGTTGGATCAAGGTGCGTGTGCTTCTCTTTAGTTGATGCAGATAGATGTGCTTCTCAAGAACAATGCTACTTACAACAATACCAAGTAAAGTATTCCTACAGAATAATGCCACTGATAGCTATACTAGAGGTCACGATGCCAAAAGTTACGATAACATCAAGAACAATGCTTCATTGGTTATAATGCTACCAATAAGAATATAATTATATTATACACAGGGTGGTGCCTCCCTTTCTTAACATGGACAACCAATACCCATTCGGTCAACCTCAACTAGTTTTTCCAAACCTAATGATTAGCTTCCTATATAGCATGATCACATATAGGTATTTCATTTCCGAAATTTTGGTCACTCTGTCACCAAACAAAATAAATAACTTGTGAAGTAAATCATAGAACTAACAGGCTTATTTTGGGAACAACAGGCTGTTATGTTTTGAATAATATCTTCCAACCATCATTCTCATAGTATGCTGCAATGTCTTGGCTTGTGCTAAAAGTTGTATATGAAGATGCTCGTTGCTTGCAAAAGATATAAGCAGTGAGTTATTGTGATAGTAAGCTATCCATCAGCACTGGAAGTTATGATTCAAACTATTACAGGATGATACTCTTTAAGAAAAGTCACCCAAGATGCGTTTAGACATGAGAACCAAACAAGTTGATCCACTAGCAAAGCCCAGCCTCCTTTCAGTGATACTGTAACCATATGATCATGACAATGTTAAGTCAAGTGAGAATAACGATATCCTTGGAAAGGGAATCGATACTACACATGATCATCTTAAAAGTTGGTGAGGATGTGTGTCTTAGAGTATTTGTTTATAATGAAATCAGATATGATATGAATGAAATGGACTTAAAGGAATCTTTTTAAACTGTTATAATATTTTGTCTCATCTGCTCATACAGACACCAAATAACATAGAGTTTACTGCCAGTCCTTCCTCTGGTGGGTTGGAGGCTAATGAGAGGAGTGAGGCTGTACATCACACCATCAAAGACCTCCATCTGGAGCTTCTCTACATGTTCCACCGGGTTTGTTTGAAGCTAGCAGGTCTCTTGGATAGCAAGAAAACCAAGAAAGGAAACAGAGATGTCTCAGCGAGAACAGGACAGAGAATGTCAGCTTCTTCTGGTCTTAGAATGGTAAGACCGTTCAGATACCAACTAAGTTGGACTCAAATAGTCAATAAGTTCTTTTGACACTGTATGAGTGTTACTTTAGTTAAAGCTCACAGAATGTCAGCTTCTGTGGACTGGGAGTGGAGAGACCATCAGATAGTAACTACGTTTGACTGTCAAAGGTCAATAAGTTCTTTTGACACTATGTGGGTTACTGTAGGTAAAGCTCAGAGAATGTCAGTTTCTGTGGACTTAGAGTGGAAAGGCCATCAGATACCAACTAAGTTGGACTCAAATGGTCAATAAGTTCTTTTGACACTGTATGTGTGTTACTTTAGTTAAAGCTCACAGAATGTCAACTTCTTTGGACTTAGAGTGGAAAGACCATCAGATAGTAACTACGTTGGACTGTCAAAGGTGAATAAGTTCTTTTGACACTATGTGTGTTACTGTAGGTAAAGCTCAGAGAATGTCAGTTTCTTTGGACTTAGAGTGGAAAGGCCATCAGATACCAACTAAGTTGGACTCAAATGGTCAATAAGTTCTTTTGACACTGTATGAGTGTTACTTTAGTTAAAGCTCACAGAATGTCAGCTTCTGTGGACTGGGAGTGGAGAGACCATCAGATAGTAACTACGTTTG
>JAIPMN010125103.1:0-12773 GCA_020650975.1 Apostichopus californicus | reverse complement strand
TTACCCAGGGCAACTTTGCTTCTCGCTCACACTTGTCGAAGAAACTTACTACATGTCTTTCCTGACTTTAGTTCCTGTTTCGAAGGCTAGGCCTATGTTTGCTTAACAATATTATTAACCCTGGGTCGTTCAGGTGTACACAATGCGTGCAACGCGACTCTGCAATGTTGTTTTGGAACTTGCCATTATATAATGTCGATTACGTAATATTACTGGTAGCAAATTAGTAGGGCAAAATAGATCGTTCAGAGTATGACTTGACCAAATTATTTTTCACTAAAGTGTGTTTATACTGTTAGGCCCTGTAGTTTAAAAATAATCTTTTTGAGTATCAACGGGATAATTTAAATGCCATGAAATGAAAATTAATCTACACTGAGGAATGTTTGAAACTGCAAGGTATGCGCTTTGTAAAGAACCTTTTCGTGATATACACAATGCAGTGACCCCCGTACTTCCAATATGTACTTGTACGTAAAGAGCAACGAAATGGCTTATGAACTTAGCGTCCGGTAACTAGGGAATAACCTACTTCAATTTCTATGGGAATAACTGACAACGAAATTAACTTAACAAAATGTACACGTAAGTATTCATAACCGATCCGTTCGGACTTTTCCTTAAACTGAAATTAATCCTCAAGCAAGGCCGTAGATTTCGTGGTTTTCAGCCACTTTAGAAATTAGAGCAGAAGGCCACAAACGAGCGGTATGTAGGCAATTCAAAGTGAATTGTGTGTAGCGTGTACGACAACAGTTGTATAACTACAGTAGTAGAAACTAGCTATGGTAGTAATACAGTAGCATGTTCAAGAATTAGAGAGTATCACTAACGGAGCTTTCATGGCATATATGGACACACCTTTCCAGATTTTTGTACATGACCCAGGTTAACTTGAGTGGTCACTTCGTCGTATTCATACTGGTCTTTTGTGACTGTTGACCCATCAATACTTACTAGTACTAGCGCCTGGGCCAGCAGTTTAGGGATGGGGGCAGATTAGTTTCCACCCCAGTTAGTCTTCGCTGTTACCTTCCGTTCACAAAACTCAGACGGAAAGTAATTTCTTAGACCCTTTCTTTCGAATTATAATTTTCTTCAAAACTGTAGCAAAAATATGTTGAACCTTTACTTCAATTTCACTTGTATGTTTAAGAATTTCCCTTGTTTCTGTAAAAATTTTGTTAGTGAGTGAGAATAAACAGTGAATGAAGATGTGTGTACACCTTTTGCAGACTTAGAAAAGGGCTAGGCCTAATAGTATGCACTATCCTCCTATGTGATATGATTCGATGGGACGGGTGGTGCCTGATAGGTTTACTATATTACAGTAATAATGTAACGCTTACGGTATCATTATCAATTTTAAGAATATTTTAACTTTAAAAGAAAGGTTTTACCAAATGTAGTGCACGTAAACTAAATATCAAAATTGCAAATCTTGAATATTTTTTTTTAAAAGACAGATTTAGATTTAACAAGATCTGACGCTAGTTAAACAGTAAGAACTAAAATAACCTTATAATGCAAAATATTTAGTGGCAAGTCGATTGCTGCAATAATTTGAAATATTTCATCTTAATATCATCATGTCATATTAGGTTTTTTTCCTAGGCACAAAGATATTTTGCTCTCTCAAACTGACAATTTTACCATTAATTTTGAACGTAAAAAATAGTACCGTAGGTTACATAGCCCACCTGAAAATGGTCTCATGTAAATCCTGGTACATACTCCACATTCTAACTGCAACAATTATTGCAACCATTATTGTCTGACTGAATGATGTTTGTACTTTGTTTAACTTACTTTCAGTGATATCCAAATTAATTACCATAGTTGGGTCTCTTTTTAGTTTTACCAGTTTTGTACATCAGTTTTAAATCTAAAGAATTGTTTGTTCAGTTTCTTGGTGTACAAATATGTGACATTGTTTTTTAGACTTTTATCATCAGACAGCTGTGCTCAGCTTTAATAATCCATATATCTTGAAAGATCCCCCTTCAATCGAGTTGTGTGCCTTTTTGTTTTCGTCTGGACAGAGTTTGATCGAAATTTCAAAAAAGTGATCTAGGTATCATTTTGATGTAGACATTACAAGCACACAATTTCTTTCTTTTCCCTTATTGTATGAAATAACTGTACCAGTAACCAGTTGAGACTAAAAGTTCTAAATTTGTCCTTTAACAGTACTTAGTTACCTTATAAGGATCTCCCAATAGCCATGTACTGTACTGCTGGACTATAGATCTAGCAGTATAGGATTCTTGCAGTTGTCTAGAAGTATTGAGTGTACTGTACTCTAGTCTACCTAATATTGTGGTAGGCTACAGTAAATGTAGCTAGTTTTTGTGCCATGGAGGTCTACATTATAAGTTCCGTCCATTGAAGTGATATCATTGATAAGTATGATCACAGACGCAATGTTAATACAGTAGCCCTGTGTATTATAAGCATATTCTTAAATGGAGACAAAATTGCAGCAGGATGGTTGGTTATATTGACTTCACTCCGCTCTTACCTGTCCCCACTAAACACATGCACTTAAATCTACCTAGAGCCGGATTTATACTATACTGTAGACTTAGCAAGGTACAGTACTGTAAAAGGGGTTCCAATCCTGGCTGCATAATAATGGCTGGGGGTGGGGAGGGGATATAGGGGGATTTCAGAATGCTGCCCACCACGTTTATGAAACTCTCTCCCTGTTGAAATTTTAAGGTCTTTGGATTCTACTGTATTATTCAAGCGCTATTTTAAAACTTTTCTTTTTCTCTGAACTCGTAAATCGCATTGAACAACTTTTGTTGGAATCTGCGCTATGTAAGACTAGTTATTATTATTATGATTATTGTTTTGTGTCTTTCCCAAGTTAATACTGGCTGTATTGATATAAAACTTTTGTCAAGACTTTGAAGGATGGACCCTTAAAACATCATACTGTTCACTGTGTGCAACACATTGACAGTGTTGTACTAAGCCTACTGTGTAGTATATAACCATGTTCACCAAACTAACGTGTTTAATCCCATTTGACATATAAATTTGTTTCTTGATAATGATAACATGAATGTAAAAGAAAAATTGTGTTTCTGTACCGCATAGTATCAGGGATGTGCTCGCCCCAATTGCATGGAGTCTGCTCCCGACAGTTCTGAATGCCACCCAGCACAGACAGTGTCTAATATACATTTCCGTCTGGCACTATTTGATGATTAACTTATTACAAATTTACAATTACCAAAATATGGGAGAATATTTGGCACAGAAATCAGCTCCAGAATAGGAAAAGATCAAAGCATACTTAATTTGCAAAAAATGTTCACCTTGACCCCTCCCCCAGGATGTGGTCCACACTATCGCACAGATCTGCCCGGCACTCAAATATTCCAGAGCACACCCCTGTAGTAGGCCTTTATATGTGTGGGGTGTGCTGGACAGATCTACAGTACTTCCATCTCGTACTGTAATGTAGGGTCTTCTTACTGGAACTATCTGGTGTGGTTCCGGCATATTATATTGGGTCATATTTAGAGTACAGATGAAAAACAGCTCTGTAGGCCTACTATAGTTTATTTCTTTCATTACTTGTACACAGTCAGATAATATGCATGTCCCATATATTTACCACAGTAATACCTCTCACATATTGTCATTCACCGACTGAATATTGCTAAAGACAGGTCTCAGATACAAACAGTAACATTTGTGGCAACAAAATATTTTCTACTTTGGAAGCAGAATTTTATGGTTTCAGTTGTTTTCCGCACACGTTACTTTCCGCACATTACTTTCCGCTGAAAAAATTCTTGTGCGGAAAACAACTTTTTTTTCCACTTACCTGTACACTATATTTTCCCTCAATTTTAGGATACCAAATTCAGGATGATAAAAATAACATGAGAAAGTATCAAAGAATGTCGATAAGGATGGTTAGACTGAGTTCATGTTAGAACAGTTAAGCTGCTTATATTAATTTACAGGAGGCTTGGTGTGTTTGTAATTAGGGAGAACTTAAAGAAGTATGAGGCATAATATTATATAGCCCTACATATTCTCACTCTGTACTCTGTTATTGTTAATGTGAAAATATCACAAAAGACACCCCACCCCCTCCCCCTCCGCCCCCTAAAGGATGAAACTTAGCGAGACCAAATCGTCTCGGCAGCTCACCTTTTTTCACCTTCACGCCATATCGAAAACTACAACCAAATAAGGTGGCGCTGTTTAAGTAAAATTAAACTTGTGCTTACATCCTAAGCTAGTGCTTACAGCCTAAGCTACAACCTTAGCTATCTTAATAATAATCTAGTCTCGAAGCTACATTTTATCCTGCCAGTTAAATGCTATCTTCTCCATCCTCCTAAATCCTTCCGTGTGCCTTAGAATCATTTCAGTAAGTCATTCTGTTCCTCCCAAAAAAACGGTACTTTCCGCTGAAAAAAACGTTGTTTTCCGCTGACAAATTTGTGTGCGGAAAACATTGTTTTGTTTCAGCGGAAAGTATTGTGTGCGGAAAATAACGGTACCCGAATTTTATTACCCTTACACTGCAATTTAAATGTTGTTAGTCACAATACAGAAGACAAATAAACACCATCTTTTATCTCTTTAAGACTTTCCATTGTCCATCCTGCCTCTGGTCATTGGGAAGTGTGTATTGTTCTGTATTGATTTTCCTCAAACTGTTGTTTTCTTGTGACACATCATCCAATACAGTGTTTGTCACATGTATCTTGTATAATGAGTCACCATGCATGTACAGCTTGGCCAGCATAAAGCATTTTACCTGAACCTGTTGTAGTGTTCTATAGAATTTGTCTTGGCTCACAAGTTTGTGTTAAATTAAAGTTGGTAAACATCCACAGTGGGAATGAAATTGAGATCTGGCAAACACAGCTTAATTTGCTTACTTAACTTAGAACTGAGAGTGATTTAATGTTAATTGCAACACTTTGCTAATTATGGATCATACCTGATCCCTCGCTATTTCATGTCATGTGTTGTGCACACTGTAACAGGGGTGGTGCACACACTGTTTGAGATGTACAGACCATTGCATGAATTGTAACCAGAAAAAAAACATTCAAAATATTGTAGCTGTGGTCACAGATTGTCTACTGGAACACATGTACTGTAGTGTTCTAGAGCTGTATTGGCTCACAAGTTTGTGTTAAACCAGGGAGCTGCTACGTTAGAGTAGCAGCTCCCTGGTTAAACTTAAGTTGGTAAACATCAATGCCAAAGAAATCGAGTTCTGGCAAACACAGCTTTGCTTACTCAACTTCTGAGAGTGCGATCTAATGTTAATTGCAACACTTCGTATTGATCCTGTGCTTTTGCATGTCATATGTATGTCATACATGGTGCACACTGTTTGAGTTGCACAGACCTACTGTTTGGGGCAATTGTATGAATTATTAACCAGAACAACACAAATTTAAGATACTGTAGCGGTGGCCACAGATTGTCTACTGGAGACTACTGTATATGTACTGAAGTGTTGTACAACTGTCTTGGCTCACAAGTTTGTGTTTAACTCAAGTTGGTAAACATCAATGCCAAGGAAATCGAGCTACGGCAAACACAGCTTTGCTTATTCAACTTCTGAGAGTGCGATTTAATGTTAATTGCAACACTTCGTATTGATCCTGTGCTTTTGCATGTCATATGTACACAGTATAACAGCCATACATGGTGCGCACACTGTTTGAGATGCACAGACCTACTGTTTGTGGCAATTGCATGAATTATTATATTAACCAGAACAACACAAATTTAAAATATTGTAGCTGTGGTCACAGATTGGCTACTGGAGACCATGTTTACTGTAGTGTTCTACAGCTGTCTTGGCTCACAAGTTTGTGTTTTTAACTAAAGTTGGTAAACATCAATGCCAAGGAAATCGAGCTCTGTTTAAACACAGGTTTGCTTACTCAACTTCTGATAGTGCGATCTAATGTTAATTGCAACACTTCGCTAATGGATCAGCCCTGGTCCCATGCTGACATTACATGTCTTGTGTACACAGTATAACAACCATGTGTGCTGCACACACTGTTTGAGACACATGTATGTGCTGTACATAGTATCGAGTACATCGCATGTATTGATACCAGAACCAAACAGAGAAGAGATACTAACAGTTACTTATAAATGGGTAAAATATATAATTATATAATAATTAATTAAGATAATTATATTTGCAAATAAATGACATGAAATATAGCCTTAGTCTACAAATTTGAGATTTGAGTTTATTTCCACACAATATAAATGGTACAATGGTGTGCACACAAAACATAGTACAATAAACCTGTGAAGTAGGATTGAAGAACTAAGCCTTTTATATTACAGTCCCTTTCCCCACCCCCCACCCCCATTCACAAATATCCTAGTAGGCTTGCTATAATGATGTCATGTAAAACTTGTATACGTTAATTCATATATACGTCATTGTAATATTTGAAGAGATCTACTGTACTGTATATATTTTAAGAGCTTACGTCCATTGTGTGTACTGGTGATGGATGGTCCTGAAACCATAAATGTACAGGGGGGAAAAAACTTTATGGTTAACATGTGTTTGTGTTTCTAAGCAAACAAAGTGCAACATTCATGAACAAAAGACAATTTTTAAATTAGTTTTGTAAAAGAAAAATTAAAACCTTCAGTTAGTTTGTTATTGTTTTTAGACAGATTAAAAAGACCAGTATATATTAATTTAAATCTAGTTTTACCAATAAGGAAAATTAATTACAGTTGCTACAACTTAGGCCTACTTTTCTTTAAGCAGAATATATAGCTGAGATTGCCATCAAGTGAGTGTATAGGCTACTTGCAGATTAACAAAGGATGGTTTTCAAGGGGATGAAATTATGCAAGGCGAATGTTGTAAATTTTAAAAATCCATTTAAAAAAAAAACACTGAACTTTGTCTACCTTCCCTCATTCTCAATTATATATAAAACATGAAAAAAAAGGAACTTTCTCTATCTACCATCATTCTCACCAAGCCATATTCACACGGTCTTTAGATCTCTCATTCTATCGACCGCAAAATTTTCTGTTCAAAGGTTTTTATCTTGAGCATGCTTGTTTCAAACAAACCAATTAAATCAGTTTAGCCATGTGCATGACTTTGTCATTACAATGTAGTTGTGTTTTTTACACCTGACAAATCATACTAATTAACATATGAATTAACATTACTGTAGTACCATTGTTATCTTAAGAACATACAATATTAACAGAGTGATACCCAATGGTAAATAACAATTAAAATGTCAGGACTGTAATAATCTCTTAATTAGATGAGATGGAGAAGTAATGTTCTAGGTCATCCATATGAGATGATTTTACATCCAGACAATGTGATTTTTATATAACTTTGTCACTCATAATGTTATAGCCCTTTAGGAAATTTCAATGAGTTTTAAAATCAGATCTTTGATAGGTTCATCCAAATTTGGAAATTCTGACCCAAGTCAGAACGACTAGGTCTAAGACTGATTTGAATATCATCTGAATATTTATGACTTTATATCTGAGTTTCTGTATGGGCATTATCCAGCCCCTGACTATAATAAGACTACATTATACATATCATCCCTACAGCTGACTCTAAAATATTAGTTTTTAAATGTACATACAACAAATCTAAATATAGGGGAATTACCCGGCCCCTGACTACATTCAGACTATACACAATGACTCAAGGCTGACACTGAAATAGTTCTGTATTATGAAGCAATTATCAATATCTGACTTTTTACCGACCATGCCAAAACTGTGAGGGGGACCGCGGATTGCAGAGTCGGCGATGACTATAATGCGGATCGCAAAGTCGATAATTACCGTTACGGTTAGATTCGACCCACGCGGCAGCATACAGAAACGTTGTGCTCAAAGCTGAAGCCTAAGTGAATTAATCAGGTCACACATGTATCAAGAGTCTATGCCTTATAAGTTCTTCACTAGCGCCCTCATTACTTTCGGGGAACGTTTCATACTGTAGTTTTAATTTTTGTATTTTATCTGTATCTTGTTTAATAGCACTATCCAGGCATGTGTGTAAGTTTTATTGTGAAACAATTAATAATTGTTAAAGCTAAAGCTAAGGCTGTAATAGTTGATTAACAATCTAATTGATGAGAAAGTAACCCCTCAGTGTGATTTCTTTATTTACTTCACTCCCTTTCTTTACACAGTAAGTTCTCATTTGTACTGAATATTGAAATTGATGCCGAAATTGTCAAAGTTCTACCCAATGCTACAGTATGGTTCAAATCCTGTGACCATGTATTTAGCAATGTCACCACAATAATCCACACTCAGTTCTGCATCGACATACATCCTAGCAAAACTGTGTGTGTAACTTGTATTGTCTACTGAATTTATGAAGGAAAAATAGTTCTGTATACTTTCTGTACACAAACTTGGGCATGTAAATATGTAAAAATATCTCTCAAATTTGAAAGCATGTAAACATGTTCAGTTCATACGGGGTGCCGGGGAGGGGGGGGGGGGAGTGGGTGAGCTAGTCCATGCAAATTTGTAAATTATCAAGGAATACTTAATATGATAAATTATTCAATAAATTAATTGCATTTATATGACAAATATGAATTGCTAATTATATGATAAAATAATTAATATATATGATAAATAATCAGGGAATGATTTATCCTGTATTGTAGTGCTAATTGCAAAAAATGGGTAAATTGCTAATCAAAATATGTAGCATTTTATGTCCATAGGTAGTAGGTACAGTATTTGACTTCACTCCCCACTAACCTGTCTCCTAATACCCTAAGCACACCTATCTACCTATCATAAGGGGACATTCGAAGCCTTCAATATATATATATTGGAATGCTAAATTAAATTCCCTGTTCATATCATTTTGACTCACCTTAGCTTCATTTCATGACATTTATTTTATAAAGTGTTAATTTATTTTAAACTGAAACTAAACAGTACTGACACCTTGACCTACACTTTAAGGTGGTTTTAGTGAACTTGAATGGGTCACGTTGTACCAGTTAAGTCAAATAACTGTCTGCCTAAATTCAATAGGGCTCAGGAGAGGGCCTGTTGCTAAGTATTGATTCACTGCTGAAGGTTTAACAGTAGTACGTCCATTCATAGCCTGTGTACGTCAGAGAAGGAGACGATCTGTGTGTTATTGACCATTGTTACCACCGCTCCGGGCGGGCAAGACCACTGACTGTATATACACGTCCTTGAGAAACAATGGTTCTATTGATATGCAAATTAAATGCACACATATTCTTCATATGTATACAGTGCATACATTTATCCTGACATACCTTGTGGTGTTATAAAAGGCTTTAAGGGATGTGACATTGACGGCCACTGCATGGCCTTTGTTGAAAACACAGACAATAAGTTTGGGGTTATAATATGTAGCCTATGGGATAATGAACTTGTACTATATTAAGTATGCATCCATGGTCAGTATTAATAACGGTCGGTCAAGTTTGCTACGGCCCACGTAGAAATGGGTCATAACCTTCGAACGTTACAGTGTGTTGTACATATAGTGCATTATTTCAAACTCAGGAAATAAAAAGTAAATTTGGATCAGACCGGTGAAGATCCCCGCTTTGAAACTCCATCGACATAATCTCTTTCTTTTTTCGTCGAGTTTTGTTTCTTATGATAACTATTGCTGGCTGTTTGGATCAAGTCGCTTGGTTTTTTGTGGCCATGCAGGCACTCTCTGTCTTGAGTGACTGTTATTAAAAGGAAACCTATGTAGGTTATACTAGGATATATATTCAAAAGAGTTTGGTTTTGTGACTGTTTATACATGTTTGCTTTGAAATTGGAATTAGAAATCATTTTCTTGAATGGCTGGATGTTAACTTTGTTAGTTAGTATATACTATCAACTGTGCTGGAACTATGGATTTTAAGGTAGGTGTGTAGTATGTAATAAATTTAAGTTGGTAATTATGAAAATAAAATCATTGTGATATTTAAATTGAGCTAGATATGCTTAATTTATGACTACAATTTGAAATAAAATACAAAAAATAATAAAATAAAATAATGCAATTTGCATACTGGTGGCCACATTGTGTGATACATTGTAGGCAACAAAGTCTGAAATTAAAAATCATTGTAATAAGTTTCTACTGTAGATATGCATAATTTATGACCACAATTTGTAGTAAAAAAAAGAATTGCAATGCATACTGGTGGCTGCATTGTGTGATACATGGTAGGCAACAAAGTCTGAAAATAAAAATCATTGTAAGAAGTTTCTAGATATGCTTAATTTATGACCACAATTTGTAATTAACAAAAAAGAAAAAAGAATTGCAATGCATACTGATGGCCGCGTTGTGTGGTACATGGTAGGCAATAAAGTCAGTTGGGTATTGTTTAAAACTTAAAAATAATTATATTTTTTGGGGATGGCTGAATTGTAATGTACTGTAGGAACAATATAAAAGATACAATATGTTGGACTTGATTAAGTCTTCACACTTGTATGTGAAGAAACATTAAAGGTGTGATATCTCTCAAAGGAACGAGATTTTCTTGTGAAAGGTGTATGGGAAAGTTCTTCATGACAGTTATAATATCTATCACACAGACCAATAGTGATGGTTAGGTTCACAGATCCTTAAATAACTCAAAAGTACAACTTTACAATTCACTGAAAGTTTATCTTTTTCGATTCCTTTCTGTTCTTCAATTCCATCCTCTCAAGGTGCCAAGATCTAAATATATCTTTCTACCTTTGTTGAAAAGAAAAGGAAGATTTAACTCCTTCAACATCACTGTCCTGATTAATTGGCGCTGTAAAATATCTAACTTCCTATTTAAACAGACCTTCCCCTAAGCTTTCATGGTCCGTCGATTTCGGCATTGAAAACTGTGAGGTTGCCAGTTCCTCAGCTGAGTTTTTTCCTTTTTTTTTTACAAAAGAAGTAATCCATGGATGCATGAAATCTCTTGAATAGCTTTTCAATTCTGATTGTTGATAAAAAGGATGTTACTTTGCATACAACCCTACCATCATTACAAACTTGTGGTTAAAACTAAGCCTTAGGAGTGGGTCCTTGTGGAGGTTCAATATATATACCCAGACTGTGTACTTGTACTTAACACTATGATTTAAAGGATCCCTCAAAGAAACTTAAAATCCTTTGAACGCGCTCACCACGGAATAAACTATTTTCTGCTGGTTGGAAGGATTAAAATATACTGCCTCTGGTGTGGTAGGAGTTTCGCAATAAACATTGAGAAAAGGCTTTGTGAGGTTCAGCGAACTGCTTTTTCTGGCTTGTGTAATTATCATTTTCTTGTGTGTGTGTACATACAGTAAACTACTGTAGCCTATATAGAATATCCTGGCGTTTGTTTATTTCATCGGCGAGGTGTTGTCGTTTAAATTCCTCCCCAGACTGGAGTCGTTAAATTGGATTGTTTATCTGACGGCTTTAAATAAACTTTGCTGAACTTTGAAGATTTAAATAGTGTATTTATAAACTGAGTTGGCAATTAACATCTTGTGGGTCCACCTTTGAAACTCATGCAGTTAAGCAGGAATATTTGAAATGGTCAGAAGATCTAAGAGTTTGACTGTGGAAGGTTGACGACGTTCATGATTTCTGAGACATTAATCGGTCGGATTTGCAAGTTGCAAGCATATATACTGTTCATGTGAGGATTTGGATTTTGCAATCAATTTTGAGCTTGGAGATATAGTTATTGTATGTGTGGGAATAGTTGAGGTGCCATTTTGTACAGGACTTAACATTACCTTGGTAAAACATTGTGTGACTTCAGCAGTCGTTGAATGGTAAGTTGGTTTTAAAAGTATATTTGGCATGGTTTGCAGAGATATCTAGGCCTATCTCCAAATGTTTACAGCTCGCAGCACATATGTATGCAAGGATTCGTTTTCTCTTCATTCTATGGTCCTTGTGAAGGTGGGGGAGGAGGGGATGAGGGGGGGGTGGAGGGGAGATGATGAAGACAAGAGAAAATTGTACAGTAAATTTGTAAATTTGTGATGTTTCTAGGTAAATACTTAAATGTGGAACTCTTCATCAAACTGCATATTTTCTGCCTTTGAGGCATTTGAGCTTATTGGATCAAGTCCCACTCGTTTCCGGTGTGTTTTATATTGGACCAAACCATTCGATAATAGGTTGGCGACGAGTTTTTAACAGCATTGGTAAAAGGTCGGCATATATTAGGGATTGATAACAATAGTATAAATAATATTAATTGACTAAATTCATAGAGATTCGTGATGTGAAGTGACTTTCTCAAAATAATTTGAGAACCACATACATTATAAACAAAGACTGTTTTAGACTGCTCAAATCCAGAACAGCCCTCTCTTAATAGTAGAATGTATTGGGACATGATCCCAGCTTATGTTAGAAAAATTACAGCATTTGTGTAAACTTTGTGCACAAAGTACACCCGCTAAACTAATGAAGTCACACTATAAATTCAGTGTGGGTTAGTTTGTATAACAGGCAATAAATTTAAGGTCATCACTATCAGACGTTTAATAGCTGCTATGGGTCAACCTTTTCCCATTTTGATTGCTCCATAAATTTATATAAATATGGGAATTTTACAGTAGGAAAATAGTTTGTCATTTGACACTTACATACCTAAGTATGTAATTGTGTAAACTGTCTATTTATTATTATTATTATTTTTTATTATTTATTATTTATTTATTTATTTATTTATTTATTTATTTATTTATTTATTTAT
>JAIPMN010125097.1:0-21517 GCA_020650975.1 Apostichopus californicus | reverse complement strand
AAGGGCAAATTGCTCCACTCTTTTGCTGTGTGGGAACATGGCTAGCCCGAGCTTGATCAAGCGCCTCCTGAGAGGTGGGGTTAGGACAGCTAAGCCTGGGTAAACGTTGACAAATGTAAATAAACAATTGCTTTGGGGTGTAAAAGTTACCATAGAATTTTTATCAGTTGTGGTTTCCACCTCTTGCTTATTTCTGTATCACATACTAAACTGTGTTGTATCTTCTAAACTTGGTTGTGTGTACAAAGGACTGATGCAGTGAGAATGAAGGAATTACGTAAAGCATAGCTGAGAAGTACACAGTGTAGCTGCCCCCATCTGTCTATAATATATATCATATAATGTTTGAGCTGCTTTCTTGAAGATGTCCAGGTAACCGGCAAAGCACATTATTATTATTAAAGATATTTTCCTGTACAACCTGTCGCAGGAGACTGAGCGAATTATGTGGTCGGATGATGAGGTTTTCGCATTGCTTGGCATTTTGTGCAACACAAGTATAATGTGGAAACTTGATGGGACATGCCGCAGAGTTTTCGTTTCACGTCATTCAGACTATGGTCCGAAATAAAACAAGAGCCCAAGGGCACTGTGGTTCCTTGCGTAGGGGTATATGACAATACACATAATATTATCATCGCAAGATTGGGCTTAAATAGTCCAAGTAATTGTGGTCCTACATGTACCCATAAAGTGACCAACACTATAGCCAACACTTTTGTGATCACAAATTGTAATCAGATTTTTGATTGGAAGGCACTTTTGAGATCTGAATATGGCGTCCAAAATGTAAGAAATATAAGGTCACCTACAAGCGGGTCAACAAATATGATAACATTGGTGACCTCAGATCACATGACCGTTAAGTTTGAAAATGTTCCACCACCCCATTCACAACTTGTCCCAAAATATACATTGTGTGATACCTTGGCACTAGGAGTTAATTGCATTCAATGTCTAAAAAATAACTTTCAACTTGTATAACTTCACACACAAAGGTCACCTGGGGGTCAACCCATTGACATTTTTGATCAATGAGACCTAAATAGAGCATCAAAACTGGAATAATTCAAACATTTTGACTTTATGACCTTGGATCACATGACCGTTAAGTTTGAAAATATTCCCCTATACCATTCGCAACTTGTCCCCACTGAGAGTTATTGCACTAAATGTCTGAAAAGTAACTTTGACCTCATATAACTTCACACAAAAAGGTTAACTTGGGGGTCAACCCATTGACATTTTTGAGTGGTGATATGTGAATATAGCATTAAAACTATAAAAATTCCAAAAAAAATTTCTTTGCCCATTTTCTCCCCCCAAAATACTAGTTTTTTAACATTAATTGACCTTTGGTGACCTCGGATCACATTAACGTTAAGTTTTAAAATATTTCTCTATACCATTTGCAACTTGTCCCAAAATATCAACCGTGTCACACCTTGGCACTGGGAGTTATTGCATTAAATGTCTGAAAATTAACTTTGACCTTGTATAACTTTGCACACAAAGGTCACACGGGGTCAACCTATTGACATTTATGATCAGAAGGTACCTTTGACATCGGAAAATAACATCGAAACTAAAAATCCCCAAAACACTTAAAGGTCATCAGAGGTCAAATTGAGGTCAAGGGTCACCCAGATGCATTGAAGCAATTCCCAACCTTAACTGACAATTCGTTCTGAAGTTATTGCAAAAATGCTCGTTTTTTAACATTAATTGACCTTTGGTGACCTTGGATCACATGACCGTTAACTTTTAAAATATTCCCCTATACCATTTGCAACTTGTCCCAAAATAGCAACCATGTCACACCTTGGCAATGGGAGTTATTGCACTAAATGTCTGAAAATTAACTTTGACCTCATATAACTTCACACACACAGGTCACCTGGGGTCAACCAATTGACATTTTTGATCGGTGAGACGTGAATATAGCATCAAAACTATAAATATTGAAACATTTTTTCTTTGCCCATTTTCTCCCCTCAAAATACTAGTTTTTTAACATTAATTGACCTTTGGTGACCTCAGATCACATGACCGTTAAGTTTGAAAATATTCCCCTATATCATTTGCAACTTGTCCCAAAATATCAATTGTGTCACACCTTGGCACTGGGAGTTATTGCATTAAATGTCTGAAAAAGGTCAAAGGTCACCCAGGTGTCAACCCATTGACATTTTTGATCGGAATGTACCTTTGATATCCAAATCTAGCATCAAAACCAAACACTTTCTTTTTTGCTCGTTTTCTCCCAAAATAAGCACATTTTTTCTAATGTCACCTTTGACCTTTGTTTCAGATGTAGTTTGATCTCCTGATTCCAAAAATCAACATGACAAGTCTGTACAGCCATGCTAACTCCGACGGAAAACTTTGACCCCATATGACTTCGCACACGAAGGTCACACGGGGGTCAACCTTGTGATATTTATGATCGGAAGGTACCTTTGAAATCTGAAAATAGCATCGAAACTGTAAAGGTCACCACAGGTCAAATTGAGGTCAAGGGTTACCCAGATACGGGTCGACAATTGGATTACATTGAAGCAACTACCAACCCTAACGGACAATTCGTTCTCAAGTTATCGCAAAAATACTTCTTTTTTAACATTAATTGACCTTGGGTGACCTTGGATCACATGCTTGTTAAGTTTCAAAATGTTCCCCTAACCAGTTCACAACTTGTCCCAAAATATCAACCTTGTCGCACATTGGCACTGGGAGTTATTGCAGTTTTAATATTTTAGGTTTTTGGACCATAACTGACCTTTGGTGACCTTTGTGGGCACCAAAAACAATAGGGCACACCTTCTCCATATGGCGGATCTATAGTCCAAGTTTGGCCTCAATCCAACTTTCCCTTATTGAGACAGAGCGTACCCAAGCAAGTGTGACACGCACACACAGACACACACACATACGCCAACCTGACTACATAGGTTCCTTTTGCTAAAGCAAGGAACCAAAAACCAATAAAAACTATAAACCATTGATGAGTTATGGCAGTACAAGCTTTTTGCCATTTGACCCCTATCGACCTCAAATTACCTTTGACCTCTAACACAACCAGTAGGGTTCATCTACTCAATTAGTCCAACCCACATTCCAACAATGAAAACAATCTGAGTTAGCACTGTTGAATTATGGCAATTACAAAGTAGGTGTCACAGACGCACACACACGCTAGCATGACTGCATATATTCCTTATTACTATATTCGCAAGACATGACCACTCTTAAAATATTAGGCCTCATCTACTAGTTATCATGGACTATACCCAAATCATTAAGTATGATATTCATCCACCGTTCTCTTCATGGGTTATCTATTTTCTCCCTGTATAATGTTGAGCCCTGCTCCCTCATAAATATGCATTAAAACAAAGTTAATACACATCATCACCCATATTTTCCTACAATGTAAACTCTGACCCTTTGTTATGGAGTTATTACAATTTGAAGATTTGACAATACATATGACCTCATTCGCATGCATGATATGAACATATAACTAAGTCCTCACTTACTCATTATGGACCATCCCCACACCAAGTATGACAATCTTATTCTTCATTACAAGACAGGCATAATACACTAAGATACACACATACACAACAATCTGACAATATACTGTTATGTTCTTTTGCTGTCAGAAAGAAACCAAAAATAACCATATAACCCTGATCTACTTACCATTTGTTTTTGTATATGTTTCTACATTTATGAAGAACAATTTATATGACCAGTATATAATTACTTTATGAGTACAACTTGGAATCTTGGCATTGATTTATTTGAACAAAAAGACTATAAATGGCTTACACGTCTGCAGACAGAAGGAGAATAACATCAATGGCCTTTCCGGTCGATGGAGGATAAGGGGTGTAACTCGTTTGGCCTCTTCTTTCAGTGGTAGCTTGACGAGAACCTCCACGAATGCGTCTATGGCTGCCACTGGTACCTCCTCTAGCTGGTGGTCGTGCATGTCGTCCTCTTGTAAATAAGTTCCTCATATCCTCCTGGGAAGTCTGAAACACATTCCTAATAGAAAGACACCAAAAAGACAAAAAATTGTGTAAATCTAGATTTGTGTTATTGCAGCCACCATGCAGATAGATTCACCATGCAGATAGTTTGAGCTTCAGAGTATTGAGGGTATGATACCATAATGACAAGTATTTCCTGGAAGCTAATGCATCCATAGTCCATGAACTGTGCTGTGTGTTACGTTGCACAAACCTTCACACTACAGCCCATGCCCTGGTAGTACTAATTCTAGGCCTCTCTTGCCAGACTATTATAGTCTGCCTGGCACATTTTGTTTGAATATACTCTTACACATGCTGCTGAAATTTCCAGGCAATGACTGTAGGTGTGAAGGTCCAGAGACTGTGACACAGTCATGTTCAATGACTAATGCATCCATGGCCAAATTTAAGGCCTCTGGGAACCGGGTGAGTGACCATATGTGTAAAGTACATAACACTATATATTGCCTGGTGTCCAATACAGCTAGCCTAACTTAGGGCCTATTTACTCATGCAGTAGTGCAAGTTTTGCTATAAAGGAATTCATGTCAATATGGTGCCACAGGCTAGGCTTCAGCGATTTGTGTAATGCAGTTTAACATTTTATTCATGGCCTAGTCTAGGCCTATCATGGGCCAAGGCCAGCTAACTTTGGGCTTAAGCCTAGGCTAGCCGTTGCTAACTTATGCTACCCTGTAGGCTTTAGATTTGCCTATGGATCGAGTCCCATACACGCCCGGTCGTGAAATCCTGGTATATTCCACTCCATTTTAAGGTTATGGTTCGCGGTTAGGGCTAACCCGGATCAAGTCCCATAAGCGCCCGGTCGTAAAATCCTGGGATGTTCCACTCGATTTTAGGTGCTACTTTAGTTTTAAAATCCTGATATGTATAATATATGGTATAGCCTAGGCCTAACCCCCAACTCCAACCCTAATTTATATTATTTATAGCTATAAATAATAATATAAATAATCTATATTCTGTATATAATTATTAATCTAGATTAATAATAATATAGGCCTACAGGAAAAACATTTTGGAATGTAATTAGCCTAGGGCACTAGGCTATACCATATATTAATTATTATACGAGGCCTAGTCTATAAGGATTTTAAAATTAAAGCAGCCCCTAAAATTGAGTGGAATATCCCAGGATTTCACGACCGGGCGTGTATGGGACTTGATCCCTGCCTAGCCCTAGTCGAGTAAAGTATTAACGTTAACCTATACTAGTATTACGCTAGCCTAGTACTAGGCTATAGTATATGATATCGTTAATAATACTAGCGCCTGTTGCCCAAGTTCACAGGCGCTCATAACGTTATAGACTAGACTAGTCGGTCACTGCGTAAAAGTTCAATGACAATCTACTAGGCCTAGCCTAGGTCTAATCTAGCGATAACGTAATATTTTAAGTGACCGACTCATGGTACCATCTTTAAATTATAGGCCTAGGCTAGGCCTACTACCTTTATCTCTTTATCGACTGATTTGTCAAAACAAGATATGTTTTGTTAAGTCTCGTACCAGGCACACTGACCAGCCTTGTTAGTATAGTTTTATAAACCATAGGCTAGGCCTTTATATTACGACCGCCTGTGCCTAATTGTTAAGCCTAGCTAGTATTAGGCCTAGCCTATGCTAAGTATTAAGATTTCGTCAGGCTCAACTGTATACGTATTGTATTGATGGATGGCAATTTATATAGCTAGGCCTATGCCTCAAACATGCATTTATTACCTGTTGGCCTGCCTTTCCCCAACCACTTATATAACTTGTCTTGCGACGGGATCTGCCAACCTTTCTACCACAGACGAAAAATCGTGTTCACTCAAATTTGACATGGCGATGACCTTTAGTTTTACTACTTAGGCTAGTAATAGTATTATATAGTACAGTGTGTAAATGGCATATTCGTCCAGCTACTTTGCCGAATTTGCATACGCCCCGCCCACGTATCACAAGTGTCTAACATGGCACCGCCCATTCGCGTGCTGCTCACGTGTCTATAGCCTATATATATATGAGCTCGCCGAGTGTGACAAAATTATACGGAAAACCGTATATCACAATATTATACATATTGATTATAGTTGCAAATATATATGATATACTGTGATATATATGTTATTCATAATGTAAATAGGTAATGCATAACCTATATATATCAGGTGTACGAGTAAGTTATATATATTGCGGCATAACTAATATATATGAGGAGTTATAATCAATATATTTGGTATATAATTTTGTCACACATGGCGCCTCATAGCGGGGTATTTAGCCTAATAGAATTTTTTTTAAACTGTTGTCCTTAACATAAAAAACAATGGACTTTCTACTCAAATACGAAGATAATTTTTAAAATGACATGGAAAACTAACGCTTTAGGTACTGATGGATATTTAGCCTCATATAGAAATCTATTTAAACTGTTATCATTAAAGGAAAAGTTAAATGACAAATAAAACTGACCTAGTATAAATGAGGAGGAAAAACTACACAATAGCATGTGTGGTACTTGGGATTATCAATGAACATGATATCAATGCACATTGCATCCAGAAGCATTTGTTATTCTTTATAATGTAGGCCTAATTAGTGACTTCTTGAACAATATTATGTATTGAAATAGAATCTTCAAGCAACAATCGTTACAAATACATTGTTCAAAACTATAACAATGTACCAACCTAGAAATTAAATGGACCATATAATTAATAACAATCGCTTTAACATCTCAACGTTATGTGAACTATGCGCACTAAATGAAATTATAACGTTAATTTAACAAATCTTCGTTATTTACGAGCTGCTTAATTTGGGGACTATTTGCCGCATACACTACCCACCATCATTATACAAAAGTTATACAAGAATTACGAAAACGTTTGACTGTTTTTAAACTGCTACGGTTTTTTCAACATTACTCGCTTATCGGTTGTCAGAATGAGTAGAATAAACCGATTAAACACATTGAAACAAGTTATAATATGCGATTGATTAAAACTCTGAGAGTACTTGTATAATTCAATAATGAACAACAACCAAGTTGTCAAAAGTACTATGTCGTGACGTTGAATGCTGTTGCCTCGTATGAATCCCTCCATCAACTCAGTCTATGAATTATGCCAAACAATATAAACCTATTGTCAACTGGGCCCCATACAGACTGTCCATATTCCTGTCGGAGGAAACAAAGAGTGTCGGAAAGTTAACCCTCGTGTATATCATTGTGATATCAGTTGATACTTTACGGAAGTGGTGATGGGATTAACCTTCTTCTTCTTAAACAATTATAACGGGAAGTGGACACACCCTTAAGTTTTATAACCACAAATTGCAAACCACGAAACCATTTGCATTTTCCCACCCTAGTTGCCCCACCCGGCCCCAAGTCCGTTTGCTTTGGAATTCACGGTCCGCTTTCCCAATAACAGGCGATCTATATTTAAACGTTACCTGGGATTTGGTGGTATATGCCAGAGACCACTGTATGGAATTATTTTTAAGTTAATATTGAAATCCGGGGAGGAAACTTCAGCGCATATCGAGCGAATGCCTTGTGCATATGTTACATAAAGAACTGATTATAACGATCGTGATCGAATTTTCCCGGGTCATGATCGCTTTTGAGAATATGTGCGGTGAGCGCGCGGTGACACTAATTTCCACCTTCCGTGGAATGGTAATATTTACGTGATATCGATCGTGAATTTGAATGCTTTGCATTCCACCCCCACCCCCTAAAAACAATTAGGGAAACGTTAAAAAATATGCATATTTGGTGAGTATTTTCTACATTTAACACAATTTGCTATTTGGTATTTTATTTATTTGGCATGTGCATAAATACTAACCATCCATACTACTAAGTCCATCTTAGCCAAAACATCCTAATTTAGTTCCCCTAAAAATAATGAAAGTCCATATGGGCTGAACCACTTGCAATTAGCTCTCCCATTAAATCATGACTGGTATAGGGACACGAGTCGTATATTTTATCTTTATATCTCCTTTTATTTGGCTCTTGTAATTACAGTTCACGGATCACAATTAAACGTAATATTTTCTGTTTCTTCTTACGCACTTTATGTCGATTTGAAAACTACAATCACAGTCCATATGGGTGGAGACATCATCATGTAGCTCTCCTATGATATCGTGACAGTTTACATTGTTTAATGGAAATTATGACATATTGTCATTAGCTCTGATGTGACACCGTGTCCATGGAAGTTTAATTGGGCGGAAACATCAATATCCAGCTCTTTCATGAAATCATGACAGTCCATGTGGGTGGAGACATCATCATTTAACTCTCCTATAATAGCATGACAGTTTACATTGTTGTTTTTAAACATCATCTAACTCTCCTTTGAAATCATGACAGTCCATACGGGTGGAAACATCATTAGCTGCATTCATGCGAAATTATCATATATTATAATTACATCTGCTGTGACACCGTGACCACAGTTTAATTGGGCGGAAACATCAATATTTGAAATCATGACAGTCCATATAGGTGGAGACATCATTCTTTAGCTCTCCTATAATATCATGACAGTTTACATTGTTGTATGGAAACATTTAACAAAATAAATTTGGCTTTCGTGGAGTGCGGACGTGCTCTCCACTTTTCCGCTCACCACACACTTTGTGTTTTTACGTTGGCCTTTCAATAGTTTGTTTAGTGTAGTTTTGGCTTTGTTGCGTGGTTTTGGTTTTTCGTAGGTGCGTGGCTTCCCACACCCCTAGCTGTCATATTGTCGTATTGGGGAGGCTAAGGTCGTCCCCGGACAATTTTTTTTAAGTTTTGCGTTCTGTTGGTTTAAAGGTCCCTGGAGAGGTTGACGCGCTTCAGCGTAAACCTCTCCGGGGTATAAATTTTTGGGATGTTCGGTTCACCTCGGAGGCTGGCCGCGTCCGAGGTGTCCATGTGTTGGAGGGAGTTGAGGGACTAAGGGTCACACCGTATGACAGTTCGGTGTGGGTGACAGTCCTATGAGTGACATATCCCTCTGGACATGTCTGAACAGGTTGTTGTGCGGACACTGGGGCGTTTTGGGAAAGTGACCGGCTACGAGGAGCCGGAATTCCTTAAATGTAAAGGTGTCAAGACCGGGACTAGACGAGTTAGAATCGAACTCGATATCCCCTCTACCTGCATATCCCACATTGCATATCCGGGCCAGCCTCGCACTTGTTGGAGGTGTGGGCTGGAAGGGCATGAGGCCAGGTTGTGCTAGAACAAGCGGTGTAGCCGCTGTTTACAGGTTGGGCATACCCTGGCCGAGTGTAAAGGGGATATCGTGTGTAACTCGTGTAGGAAAACGGGCCATCTGGCCCGTTTATGCCCAGACCGCTCATACGCCGCGAGAGTGGCTACGGGCGTGGTTGAAGCGGTCCCCGTCCCGGCCTCTGACAGCGTACCACCTGATGCTCCTGTCATCGCCCCAGTGTCCGAAATTAGCGCCCCGGTGGAGGCTTTGTTCCCCCTTTCGTGTCCGACCTCTTCCCTTATCGAACTTGCCGAGACTGCCAGCCTGCCTACTGAGGCAGAGCAGGACAAAATGGCGGAGATGGTACTAGCGGAGTGGCATGCGGAGCAGGATGCCGTTTGTACTGGTTCACCGGTAGCTACGCCCGCTATCGGTGATACTAGTTGGGCCCCGAGTCAACCGGCCCAAGAGACATTAAGTGGCCCAGATTCGGACTCGCCAATGGAGGACTGCACTACAGCCTTAGTAGTTGTGGCTAAGGAGTCCTCCGATTGGTTTGACGAGACGAAACAGGCCACTGATCTCATTGACTCGAGCGGCCCTTCCACCCTGCCCGCAGTCGCTTCCGCTATACCGGACACGATGGTCGCTAATGGACCTCCTGTTCCTGACAGGGAGGTCCACTCAATCAAAGACGAGGAGCTAAGAACTCTGCTCGCTCGCAGGAAAAGGGGGAACATTGCTAGGTGCCTGAAAAGACCCGTATTGGGAACAAAACATCGTAGATATGCACCTTATCCCTCGTGACCCTTAATGTGAATGGGTTGAGGGGTACCCCCAAAAAGGCCTGTCGTGTGGCTGTCGGGACGGCGTTCCCCGGTGGGGTTTGGAGTGAGTTGGTTGTTGGGTGTGGGGGTTGTTTGGTCGTTGCATAATATGAGTTACTTTTTTTTTCTGTTTGGGGTTTGGCTTTTTGGGGCCGGTTTGTGGTGTTTTTTGGTTTTGCTTCAGTTGGACGCTGCGTTGGTGAGAGATTTGTGTTTGTGGGTTTCAGTTGGGTTTTTGGTGGTTGTTTTACTGGTGGTTGATTGTGGTGGTTGTTTTACAGACTGAGATTGTTTTTGGTTCTGTTGACCTTTGGTCCGTGTCCGTTTTCTCATTTAACTCTCATTCGAAATCATGACAGTCCATATGGGTGGAAACATCATTTATCTGCATTCATATGAAAGTATGACATATTATAATTTCCTCTCCTGTGACACCGTGTCCATGGAAGTTTAATTGGGCATCAATATTTAGCTCTTTCATGAAATCATGACAGTCCATATGGGTAGAAACATCATCATTTAGCTCTCCTATAATATCGTGACAGTTTACATTGTTGTATGGAAACATCATTTACCTCTCCTACGAAATCATGACAGTCAACATCATCATTAAGGTGTCATATGAAATCTTCACAGATTATATTCGTGGAAACTTCATTTGGCTCTCCTATGATATTATGACATTCGATGTTGCAAGACACACAAACATTTGTGTCGGGATTTGCGCGGATACACAAACAATACAATCGTTGAGAAAAAATTATTTTGCCACTCATTAGTTTTAGGGTCTCGTCATATCGAACTCATGAAGTTTATAATATACCGACAAACGCATGCTTCGAATGTCTGTCACTGGTACGTTTTTACCAGACAACAATGACTTTGCATAGAACAGTATATATAAACCACAGTCGTTCATCGTTGGCTGAAAGGGAAACTTCATATCTGATGTTGTCTTTACAGGCCACTGTTTGCATATTATTGGTTCCCCTCTAAGGCTGATCTCGCTTCAATAAAGCGTCGAAATGTGTTCATGTCTTCGTTTACCTTTCCGTCACAAAGGGGGTCTGGTCTAGAAGGTATATTTTCTTCCGGACCAAGTTTGCCGCGAGCAAGATCCAATGGCAGTTCCCGTCGTTTACTGGCACCAGGACCCCCTTGGATGCAATTATTTTCTGGCCTCCATACCACTTCCTCGCTTGTCTTTCTTCTGTATTAGATGATTTTGTGTGGAAAGAATTGCACACAAATGTATGCGAATCAATGGTTTGTTGTTGGATGAGGTGCATGAAATAATTAATTATGATGTCGTCCAGCCACTCGGTGTTACGTAGTAGTTTCTCGTATTGGTCGAATCCGTGGCCATTATTTTTCACATTTCTGTCCTCTTTCTGGTCACAGTATCTTGCCTTTTGAGGTTTGCGGGTTTTATTCGGGTTGTGAAGTCGCCCTGATCGATTTGTAAATGGGATATCTGTCATTTTGCTCTCTTGGGTTGCCTTCGTATTTCCTCGGCGGTGGTGCACACATTTCATGGCCTTATGTGGTGTATTCACATCGGTACTTTGTGGTGCATGACATTGTTGTTTTGCCTTGGTATGAATCTTCGTAGATTTTCCACGTGGGTGCTTCGTTCCTCCGTGTTCAGGTTTGTGTTTTTCGTCGAAATTCTTTGCTTTGATTTTCGTGGGTAACTTTCGTTTCAGTGTGGCGTGACTCGAGTTTTCCTCCATTCTTTCCTTCACGTTTGCAGGTGTTCTCTTCCATGTTTCTGATATTAGTGTGGTTGCCTTTTTGCCAGCTCGCTTCGAGGACCGTACTTTTCATTGTAGTGCAAATTTTCTTTGCTGGACAAGAGGAAAATCGTACATTTTTTGTAGCAACTCATCCAACCTGAACCTGTAGTTGGCCAGAGTGCAATGCTTGAATATTTTGTTATAAGCTTCTATATAACCTTTAGTCGTAGGTGGGTGTTGGATGAAGAATCTCGTACTGTCATATGACATTCCGTGGTATTTTTCACTATGTCGGGAGAGATCACCCAAAAGCAGATTTGACCACACTGGCAATGTAGGGAGAATATACCTCATTATCTTTTCTAAAAGTTCCACGCTCCTGTATTCATTGGGTGTCTTAGCCGTCATCATGCCGCATACAATTTTCAATTTCCTGCTTTGCATCTTCATCTACTGAGGAGCTCAAGTTCTTGAATGGTGAACTCTCTTGAAGAAAGGGGTCTTGTTCAGTACAGGTATATCTCTTGGTGGAAATACCGGTGTCAGTCGTTGACGCCACCTTCATCTTCTTCGTGACACCCCTCTTTCATTTCATCGGGAACCTGTTTCTGGATTTTATCCAATGAATTATTCACATGATCGTCGCATATCTCTGTGAAATGTTCAGAGCGAAGTACAATGCAAATGGACTACAGCAGGCGTCTAAACTCAATCTTATGCGCCGCGGATAACAAGCGAAATGGTTTGGTCTGAGCCTGAGACTTTCTGTAATATTCCTTGCAGAATTGCTTCGCGTCTTTCATCAAGTGGCTCAACCCGGTGTGAATGATCATTCCATTTAGTTCCGAACTACTAGCGTTGCCATTGACTATTCTCCAGCTTCTTTGCAAAAACTGTCGTAACGTTTCGCCAGAAAAAAAGACTTTCAGGGAGGCAATGAGCAAAGGCAGGCTCCTGTCGCTTGAAATTAAACAAGGAGTCGTTGTCCTGTTATAGCCATATATCTTTTTCTCGTGATATTTGAAAATCCCTAGCCAGTTTTAAATGGTCGGCGATTGGGCATGGTGAACTTTGAAAGCCAAGCCTTTGTCTTACTGCATTGGGTACAACTATGGCATAGTAGAGATATTCCTTACTACCTTCTTTCCAAGTAACCGACCCTGTTGCATCCCAATGGATAGGCACTGCTGCAGCTAGATCATGGAATAAACGTACACCAGCTTCCGTAAATGCAATACCATAGCTGGGTGAAACAGTGATATGTCTAATGTAACCAGACAACGTCGTCTGCTGTTTCAGTTGTGCTTTTTACGTGCAGAGAAAACGGACACGGACTAAAGGTCAACAAAACCAAAAACAATCCCAGTCTGTTAAACAACCACCAAAACCCAACCGAAAACCCACAAACAGAAACCTCTCACCAACCCACAAATGCAGCGTTCAACGTAACGTGAAAAGGACACGGACCAAAAGGCCAACAGAACCAAAACAACAAAGCTCTACAAACCAGCCCCAAAAAGCCAACTCCAAACCACAAACAGAACCCCCCCAACCCATATTATGTAACGACCACACAACCCCCCCCCACACCTAACAACTAACTCACTCCAATATTCATCCGGGGTACGCCGTCCCGATAGTAGACGACAGGCTTGCGCATTACCTGCGAAGTTTTCCCAATATGGGTCTTTTCAGGCCCCTGGCAGTGTTCCCCCTTTTCCTACGAGCTAGCAGAGTTCTTAGCTCCTCGTGAACCTTGCTCGAGTGGACCTCCCTGTCAGGAACAGGAGGTCCACTAGTGACCATCGTGTCCGGTATAGCAGAAGCGGCTGCGGGTAGGGTGGAAGGGCCACTCGAGTCAATGAGATCAGTGGCCTGTTTCGTCTCGTCAAACCAATCGGAGGACTCCTTAGCCACAACTAATAAGGCTGTAGTGCAGTCCTCCATTGGCGAGTCAGAATCTGGGCCACTTAATGTCTCTTGGGCCGGTTGACTCGGGGACCGACTAGTATCACCGATAGCGGGCGTAGCTACCGGTGAACCAGTACAAGCGGCATCCTGCGCCGCATGCCACTCCGCTAGTACCATCTCCGCCGTTTTGTCCTGCTCTGCCTCAGTGGGCTGGCAGTCTCGATCAGGGGAGAGGTCGGACACGAAAGGGGGAAGAAAGCCTCCACCGGGGCGCTAGTGTCGGACACTGGGGCGATGACAGGAGCATCAGGTGGTACGGTGTCAGAGGCCGGGACCGGGACCGCTTCAACCACGCCCGTAGCCGCTTTCGCGGCGTATGAGCGGTCTGGGCATAAACGGGCGAGATGGCCCGTTTTCCCACACGAGTTGCAAACGATAACCCCTTTACACTCGGCCAGGGTATGCCCAACCTGTAAACAGCGGCTACATCGCTTTTTCGGGCACAACCTGGCCTCGTGCCCTTCTAGCCCACACCTCCAAACAAGTGCGAGGCTGGCCCGGGTATGCAATGTGGGCCCTGTATCCATTAGCCCACAAGGTAGAGGGGATATCGGACTTGAGTTCGACTCTAACTCGTCTAGTCCCGGTCTTGACACCCTTACATTCAAGGAATTCCGGCTCCTCGTAGCCGGTCACTTTCCCAAAACAACCCAGTGTCCGCACAACAACCTGTTGAGACATGTCCAGAGGGAGGTGGAAGACTGTCACCCACACCGAACTGTCATACGGTGTGACCTTCAGTCCCCCAACTCCCTCCAACACATGGACGCCTCGGACGCGGGCAGCCTCCGAGGTGAATCTAACATCAAAACAATTCATACCACGGAGAGGTTTACGCTGAAGCGCGTCAACCTCTCCAGGGACCTTTAAAACCAACAGAACGCAAAAGTGAAAAAACTTGTCCGGGGACGACCTTAGCCTCCCCCGAAAAACTCAACAATACGATTTTGCTGTCACGGCGAACCGCCATGACAGCTAGGGATGTGGCAAGCCACGCACCTACGAAAACCGAAAACCACGAAACAAAGCCAAAACTACACTAAACAAACTACAAACTATTGAAAGGCCAACGTCAAAAACACAAAGTGTGTTGTGAACGAAAAGTGGAGAGCAGCCGAAAACACGTCCGCACTCTACGAAAACCAACTACCAACCCGATCTGACTAGTTTCTCTGTGTGCTTTCTTGATGGGCAGTGCTCCGTCCACAGCTCGTCACGAAGTACCTCCCTGTGTTCGGCTCGGATTGGCTGTTGCGACGTTTCTGTCATGTTCAGTTCAGTTCTCGTGGAGTGCGGACGTGTTTTCGGCTGCTCTCCACTTTTCGTTGACCACACCTTTGTGTTTTTACGTTGGCCTTGCATTAGTTTGCAGTTTGTAGTTTGTGTGTTTTGGGTTTGTTTCGTTTTGGTTTTTGTATAGGTGCGTGGCTGCCACACCCCTAGCTGTAATGCGCAAGCCTGTCGTCTACTATCGGGACGGCGTACCCCGTCTGCTATCGGGACGGCGTACCCCGGATGAATATTGGAGTGAGTTAATTGTTAGGTGTGGGGGGGGGGGGGGGTTGTGTGGTCGTTACATAATATGGGTTGGGGGGGGTTCTGTTTGTGGTTTGGAGTTGGGTTTTGAGGCTGGTTTGTAGAGCTTTGTTGTTTTGGTTCCTGTCCTTTTCACGTTACGTTGAACGCTGCATTGTATACGTTTGTGGGTTGGTGAGAGGTTACTGTTTGTGGGTTTTCGGTTGGGTTATGGTGGTTGTTTAACAGACTGGGATTGTTTTTGGTTTTGTTGACCTTTGGTCCGTGTCCGTTTTCTTTGCACGTAAAAAGCCCTGTCATGTGTGGTTTTTACGTGACCCGCCATGCGGGATACAAAACGTCACGGCCAAACGGCACTACAGAACCATTCTTACAGACAAAACTCAGGTCAAGCGAGCCAAAAAAGTACTTACGCCCACCGACCTGCAGAGACAAAACGCCCAACCACCCACTGAAACATTCCAAAAACTACAAAAGGACGACCAGCACGCAGCGAAACAAAACACCCCTCCCCAGCACACCACCGTCCGAAAAAGGCAGCCCCAGATAAACGGCGAAAATCGCCTTCAACCTGAAGGCGAATGCCAGACTTCACCGCCTCCAGGACTGCCTATCAACTGGCAAATTTCCTCGTAAAAACAGCATCTCATCTATTCATCCAAACAAGTTTTTTTCACAACAGAACAAACACAAATAATACGCTGCAACACAGCAACAGAACAAACTGGAGGATCTAACCCATATCAAACAAAGCCCTGTCCTACCGACCAGGAACGTTCTCCCGTTAAACGGTCGGTCCAGGTCTGAAACCAGTCCCACAAGCTTAAAACAAAGGAACAATGCCAAAAAACATCGGCAGTACTCTCTAAGCTGTCACAGCCGGTCCTCGGGCACAGTCCATCACCCAATCGCCAGTGATACCTTTTCAGATTGGTCACCAAGGCACCGTGTGCAATTCTCCATGCAAGATCGCGGAGCCTGCAACCATTCAGCCTTGAATGCACCGAACGCCATACTTCGGCAGGATGACGTCTCTGTACAAACATTGCATTGAAGGCCCTATCCCGCAAGGAACTGTGAACGAGGGCCGGCCGTGACAGGTCAACAGGGGGCAACTCAATAAGAGCGGAGCAAATGACACGCACCACTCTGCTTGGTGTGCTACTGTGCGGTTCTCTGTTGCTAAACAGCACCGGAACCCATCGACGCAAGTTCAACCCACCCCAAAAACGTACAAAATATGAACAAGGCAACCCTGGGTCAGTTACCGCTACAAACAATTGCTTAACTTCCCAGATTAACCACCCCTAGTCCCCCTTCTCCAGGTTTTGGTACAATACCCTCCTCCTGACGAGCTCTGTACCACCCGACCAAATGAATGAAAATATCGCTCTCTCCAACCGCACCAGGACGCGACGCGGAATTGGGTACGGTGACTTTCCCCAAGATCGAAAGCCAGCGGGTGCCAAATGTTTCGAGCCTACTCTCAAATACCTCAGCCCTCTCGTTCCAGGTGACATCACAAGGTGCATCGTAGCCGAACCATATACCATTAATTTTGATATTCTGATCCGACCACGATGCACCGACCGGTAAGTCTCTGTTTCTCCAGCTACCAAGGCGAAGGTCCTTTGTCTTTTCCGGATTCAACTTTGCCCCGGTAGCTCTCTCAAAGATAGATAAATCCTGCGAGAGGGCACGAAAGGTGCCCAGACTCGAAACAACACATGTGACGTCATCTGCATATTGGCACCCCCTGGCACGACGAATGGAACAAGTCTGGAGTCCCTTTCCAAAAGACGAGAGGGACTCGCTAAACAAAACATAAAGTAATGGAGACAGAGGGCACCCCTGGCGCACCCCCTCTCTACGTTAAAACCTCCGAACAAAACCCATTTACGATAACAGAACTGAAAGTTTCCTGATACAAAACAGAAATCCATTTACGAAAATTTGGGTGCAACTTAAACATCTCCAACACATTCATTAAAAAACCGCGATCCACTATGTCAAAGGCCTTCTGCTGGTGAAGAGAGAGCAATGTACATGGCAGATCACGCTCAATAACTAAGTCGGTCAAGTCGCGCATCAACCACAAGTTCTGCTGGATGCAATGACCCTTCACTGCACAAGTCTGGAGATCACCCACAAGATGCGGCATAGCCAGTGCAAGGCGGTTGCACAAAGCCTTAGCCAGCAACTTGTAGTCCACATTTAACAAGGTGATCGGACGCTTCTTATGAGGATCCAATGGGTCCCCAGACTTGGGCAGCAAAGTAATCATGCCCAGACGTTGACTTTGGTTTAACAGTCCGTTTTGGAAGGCGTCCTCGAAGACGGCTCTGATGTGGGGTCCTATTATTGTCCAGAAGGTTCGGTAGAACTCCCTCGGAAGCCCGTCCGAACCCGGGGACTTGCCATTCTTGATCTTCGAAAGCGCCTTCCAAAGCTCAACAGTGGTTATTCCGCTCCCAAAATATCATTGACATCGTGGGGAACAGTTTCTGCCACGCGTAAACAAACTCGAATAATAATCTGTGTACACGCGGACAATGCCGTGAGGGTCGCTAACCACGGTTCCATCAGTAGCGCGCACTGATGGGACTCGTCTGTCACCCGCCGATGAGCTAACGGACTGGTAAAACCTAAGTGAAGGGCGCTTCTCAGCCTCCAGCGCTTGGACACGGGACCTGACGCGGGCACCGTGGTACTTTTCATCAAAGGTCTGCAAAGCGATGACAGCCGAGGGGTCGCCAAACTTCCCCTCCGCGCACAGCTTCGAGAATTTTTCTCTTTGACGCCGTGCGCGGGTCACGCAATACTGAATTGCGTAGCGTTTGATGCGCAACTTGACATCATCCCACCATTGGGATGTAGAGGCAAAGGCCGGCTTCAATGTTTGTCATCCTTTGTACCTGGTTTCGAAACCTTGGCGGAACTCTGCCTCGCCAAGAATCCGACAGTTAAGCTTCCATAGGCCCCGCCCGATCGGGAAAATGGAAGGCAAGACAAAACGTGCTACAACAGTGTCATAGTCAGAGAGCGGACAGCTCAGCGTCTCGCAACCCGAAAATTTTAAAGTTACGGGCGCATACACTCGATCTATCCTGGAGGCATCTTCTCCGTTAGGCCTCACCCACGTATACGCCGTACTACACGGGTGCATATGCCTCCAGACATCGGCTAAAAGGTGTGCCGAAGTAAATCTGTCCAGCTCTTGTGATCCCAGCGTCAGGACTAGCAGACACAGAAGCCCCGAGTCTGTCAAGACCCGAGTCTGGGACACAGTTAAAGTCTCCGACCATGACACATGGTGCACTACCAGGAACAAAGGAAGGCAGCGTGTTAAAAAAATCTCTTCTAACAGAAGGCCGATTGGGAGCATACACATTGCAAATCTACTGTTGATGCAATTTTCCGTGTTAAAGGCCTGGCACAAGTTTACCTTGTAGTCAAACAACCCTTACATCTTATTTTTGTTGACTTTCGCAAAGCATTTGACAGTGTTATTCACACCAAGCCTTTTGAGATGCTACGTAGGCTTGGTATGGCAGAGGATTTTTTCCGGATCATTGTGGATCTCTACAGTCACGCACACGGTACCATCTCCTGGAAGGGTCATACTTCTGCTCCGTTTCCAACGCCAGCCGGTGTACGACAGGGATGGCCAATTTCGCCATCTCTTTTCAACATATACACAGAGTACATAATGCGTGAATGGGACGAACACACCAATCATCTGCCTGCCTCAAAGGAACAACGCTATGCAGATGATTTAGTCTTGATGGCACTCTCTGCTGCTGATGCAATGTTGAATATCTTAGGAGACATTGCTGATGGCTATGGCTTAGTGATTCATCCGGACAATACAGAATACATGATTATTGAAACTTCTATGAGCGCTGATACCATCTATTATAGGGGCAACCCTCTGAAGCGTACATCTGAGTTTAAATACCTTGGCACCTACATCACCTACAATCTCAACGATAGTCGTGAGATCCGTGCTCGTGTAGCCATGACAAAGGCGACTCTCAACAATAGTAGTACTCCAAACAGGGTGGTGCGTGTCATTTGCTCCGCTCTGATTGAGTTGCCCCCTGTTGACCTGTCACAGCCGGCCCTCGTTCACAGTTCGTTGCGAGATAGGGGCTTGAATGCAATTTTTGTCCAGGGACGTCATTCTGCCGAAGTATGGCGTTCGGTGCATTCAAGGCTGAATGGTTGCAGGCTCCGTGATCTTGCATGGAGAATTGCATTAGGTTGGTGACCAACCTAAAAAGATATCATTGGCGATTGGGTGATGGACTGTGCCCAAGGACCGGCTGTGACAGCTTAGGGAGTACCGCTCATGTTTTTTGGCATTGTTGCTTTGTAGTAAACTTATGGGAGTGGTTCCAGACCTGGACCGACCGTGTTACGGGAGACCGTTCATGGTCGGTAGGGCAGGGCTTTATTTTATATGTGGTAGACCCTCCAGTTTGTTCGGTTGCGGTGTTGCAGCGCATTATTTTTGTTTGCTCTATTGTGAAAAAACATGTTTAGCGGAATAGATGTAATGTGGTTTTTAGGGGGAAATTTGCCAGTTGGCAGGCAGTCCTGGAGGCGGTGAAGTCTGACATTCACGTTAAAATTGAAGGCGAATTTCGCCGTTTATCTGGGGCTGCCTTTTTTGGAGGGAGGGGTTTTTCGTTTCGCTGCGTGTTTCAGGGGGGGTTGGGCGTTTTGTCTCTGCAGGTCGGCGGGCGTATGTTTTTTGGCTCGCTTGACCTGAGTTTCGTTTGTCAGTATGGGATGGTTCGGTAGTGCCGTTTGGCCGTGACGTTTTGTATCCCGCATGGCTTGTGACGTAAAAAGCACAATTGTGCATATTTGAAGTCGAATTGTATCTCTATGGATGTTAAACTCCACCTGACCAGAGCTCTGGTTGCATCTCGTCTTACTAACGGTTGTAGCACCTGGACCATAAAAGCGGCTGACATGAATCGCATTGACGCTTTAGGTAGAGAAATTTGGCGACGTTTGCTTGGTCTGACATGGAAAGACCATGTGTCGAATGATGAACTAAACACGAAGATCGCGGGGCGATGGCTGTTCTCTTCTGAAACTGTTCTTCAACATAAATAACGCAAAATGGTTCGGACATGCAGTACGTTGTGGAGGCTGTAATCTGTGGGCTTGCCTATGGTTACAAACGTAAGCCATGCCGACCGCATTTACGATGGATTGACAATTTAACCAATTGGTCCGGCCGTTCTGCAGCCCAGCTACTCGAAGATGGCAGGCACCGGATTAACATTATAAAAGGTTACAAACCTAAGATTGTTTATAATCTTCGGGGAGGTCAACGGGCCAATTTGGCTTATGACTATTGATTGACATTGCAAAGGGAGATGTTACCCTGTGGATACTTGAATATAATGCAAACCAATCGGCCCTCGTGATCCGTCTCCAGCCGAGTGGCACAACCCGCCTGACGAGGTGACAGAAGGATGACAGTGCCACAGGATGAAGACGAACCAAACGAAGCATGCAGCCCACCACCCCACTCATAAGCCCATGGAGGGACATCTTCTTCCAAAATATGTGTTTCTTGCAGGCAAACGCAGTCGACCTCCATTGACTTACGATATTGGAAAATGCGACTGTGCTTGCGATGATCCCTCATGCCATTCACGTTGAAAGTGGGAACTGAAAGTGTATGGGCCATGAGAGGGCAATGGGGCAAAACTACGCCGACGACGATTCTGTAAGCTTCAAGCGCGCTCTAGACGACATATCGTCGTCCGAGTAGTCACTTGAGGCCGACCTTTTAAGAGAGGGTTCCCCCATCTCGTCGTACCAGCTCGTCCCAGTGGCACGTTTCGGCTCGATGATCACCGAGTCTCCGGAGTCGCTGTCAGACAGAGCCTCCGGAGACCCGATGACCACCGAGTCCCCGGAGTCGCCGTTAGACAGAGCCTCCGGATCTGGCGATACCGGCGGCGGACTGGGGACGGAACTGGACGAGTTGATGGGGGAAGCCGGTGGAGACCCCGTGTCCGCTTCGCGGTGTGGTGGAGGCGGTATAGGCACGGGGTTGGGGTCTGCAACGACGGGGGAGGGTGAACCAGGTGCGGAAGGTGAATCCTCACCTGGTTCCCCCTCCTTGCGTGAAGCTTCCTTCGAGGCAGTAGGTG
>JAIPMN010125084.1:0-13775 GCA_020650975.1 Apostichopus californicus | reverse complement strand
CTCTTTTCCCCTTTTTTCTTCTCTTTTTTTTCTCTCCTCTTTTCCTTACCCGGGGGGCGCGTGCCCCCAACGCCCCCCCCCTGGATACGCGCCTGAAGATTGACACTGAGATTTATCTGTTTAGCCTAAATGAACTTCTGGAGAAGTAGATCATTTTCAGTGTTTCGATTTATCATTTTTACCAAATACTCTGGTAAAGTCAAATGTTGCAAAATCGGTTGTCGGAAGTAATTGTATGAATGAACACTTTGTTGAAGTCTCAAAGTTGTCAAGAAATAATTAAATAAATTTACATCGTATTATTCAACATGTAGTGAATATATCGAATTGTTTACCACATATCTTATATTACCAAGGTATATTGACCATCGTCTTCTATTTACTCAAATGTAGGATAGTGAACTCGATTTAAATATGCCACTGAACAATGCAAACGCGAGCAAGATGATGTCTTTCCGGAGTTTTGTACGGGCGCCCTCTAATTCCATGTTTCCGCCACGGTAACATCTCAGTCACATTATTGATGCTATACATTACCATGGCTTGTTATAAGAATGATCAACTTTATTGGGACGGAGAAGCTTACCGAATTGCATTGCGTCACCGAGGGTCACTCAGTGAGTAGTATGTGTGTGTGTGTGTGTGGGGGGGGGGGGGGTCGTAAATAAGTGAGTAGCATGGACTTTCTTAAAAATATGTCTATAGTTCGTGTGTAATTGATTCGTGCAGGAGCAAATGCATATGGTCCTTGCACTAAGAACTTTTCCTTGATCCCACTGAAACGTATTTATTCCATTATTTCTAGGTTCGTGCGAAAGAATAAAAAAGAAGCTAGGATTGTGATAAATGGATTGAAAAGCAGCTGCTTAAGTAATTAGGCAGTAAGTGGGCATAGTAAGTTAGACATTTCACTGTTGCCATATGTGAGAATTCTCACATATGGCAACATCCAGCCGTGCTTTTTGTAGTTTGTAACTAAAGTCACGTGATACAACTTTGACACCGCACGATACGACAGTAGAACAAACAAATATTGTGGAGGTTGTGAAGCGTGACTAACAAGGTCATGTCGATCTCACTTCCTTATTCAGCAGAACACGAACTTCCTCAAAAAGTGGCTAGCGACTGACTAGAAATGAGACCTTATTGCGTAAAAGTAACGATTTTTTCAGACATTTTCTGTTGAATCACAAATCTTATCGTTGCATTCGCGACGTATGCTGGATGTCCAGTGCCAAACTTCACAAGAATATTCAACTACAACAGTATCGATGCTCGAAGGTTGAGTTGTACTAGTAACACTATGTTTGCTAACTTCGATGTTACGCCAAGTTTCCTCTTCACGGTACTGTTGGTTTGCAATAAGCTACAACCAAGCAAACCCCAAGGTACGTTATTCGAGATTAAAAGAGGAGAAAAAAGTACAAAATTTGTTGATGTGAGCCAGTCAGAAGACAGGTACGGGTATCCACAACATACCTATAGGTATATAGTCCTAGGCTATAGCTAGGTTAGGCTATGTAGGCTACAGTAGGCCCGTTGTGTGGTACACTCACAATGTAGCCTAACGTAAGTGTTAGAAAAAGCTTAGGGCTCTATATAGTTCTTCTATAACACATTGTTCTGTATTATGGTATCATGTATTGAAAGCCTTGTTCAGTGCTTAATGCAAGGCAAATGTCATCTAAGTTCATAGACTAGGACTAGCTCTAAATGTCTTAAAGGCATTAAAGACTCGCCCAAAACCTGTGCGGCCATCTGATAAAGTTAACTTTCCGTTGCTTGCAAGTGACTTTTTGTTCGTGTCTCTACAAAATGCAGACAGTATAGTTATGAAACGTGATACCTTTTTATCGTTAGCTGGACCTGAGATGTCCATCGCTGCATTGTTTGTACACTGTGCTGTGGGTATCGGCCGCAGCTGTATGTACTGACTGTACACTAGTGTCTATACCGATGGTAGCAAGCTGTGTGTGTGTATTTTCTCGGATCGATGGTGGTGTCTAACACCTCTGTTACACCTCATTCGAAACTAGGTCAGATTACTGGCATATAACGTTTCTTTTTGCGCGAGTCTTCACACCCTTTAACTAGTTGGGGTCTACTAAGTAGCTGTCTTGCTGATATCACCAGGACGATATCGACCCGATACTGATTCTTTAACAGCCAGTATGAAGATCACATCGCATTTTAAGTCGTGCATTAATACGTAAAGTATCAAAATTCTAATCGGCTGTAGCAATATTATTATCGTTTGCAAATCTTACATACAGTAACGTACCATGCATCTTGTAAGGCTCTCATTTTTTTGAATCCCATTAGTAAATTAGTGAAACAAAATATGTGCGTATTTTACAACACTGATGTTAGTCTTAACCTCTTTTAAAATGAAATGATCATATTTCACACCAAGTTTATATCGCATGATACATGTGTGCTAGCATTTGTTTTCACTATCAATTGTACATGTTATCCTTCCTGTTACTTCTGTTGCATGACCAACTACTATGTTCATGCACTTAGGCTGCAAGTGTTATACAAACTGCCATCAAATGGAGCCACAAATTTCTAAGCAAAAATTTTAAAAGATGATATTGTGCGATGAATAAAACTGATTTCATGTAGAAAGGACAGTTAGCGTACGTATCCTGGCTAAGAACCTTTTCTTCCCCTTGAGTTTACCAGAACCAAAACAAAAGAAATTCTTCAAATTTTTAGTTTCCATAACAAAATATATCCTACCATTAGCCCGCTATACTACAGTTAGGCCTAGCCAAAATAAGCAATATAGCTTCATGATTGAAATATTTCGTAAAGCAACCGACATCATATTGTAATACACAAAATTGATTCTCAAACTTCAATCTTTTCATGCCAATTGATGGTTTATCAATCTGCATCTATGATACTCTTTGCAGCTTTTAAAAAGATATGCAATGTTTGAATTATTTAGTAGGGGGTTTCCACATGTATAGTATCTTTCATTCTCAGCTGATCCTCAGAAGCCATACAGGTGCAAGTTAGTTTGATCTAGGCTACTACTATATAGTTATATACTTCATTTTATCAAATTCCAATGTCACATAAGTTACTACTTCCTTTGCGTTTGACCTTGGTGCAATTTATCATAGGTCTGAATATATGCCATGTTTACAACTTTTGATTGTACAAAACGTTTCTAGGATTCTTGCCAATATTTGAAAGGGCAACTTGTTCACTTGTATAGTACAGCGGCCAGAGTGGTGAAATTTACTTTAACGTGCAACAAAGGCTGCTATGTATGTAACGTTCAGTGGCCTGCAAGGTCAGATTGTTGTTGGTAAATATTTTTCAGAACTTGTGTCTCATGTCTTGGCCAGCTGAAAGGCATATAGAACACTGGCTATTATCCAAATTGAAATTGAGGCTAAATAAATGGGGTTTTCAACAGATTAATAATCACCGCAAGTAACAAGAAGTGACTTTGCAAATATCGGACTTACCAATATAGCTTACGATTATCGGCGCAACACTGGAGTCTACCACACAACTGTAGGACATTAACATGTTTGTCCATGAAGCCTGGCCCTGTGCTACACACAGTACTGTGTTGGCCAAGGGTGACCAGATGTGGGCATTAGACCAGAAAGTATATCTGGCTATTCAGAGACATGTCTACCAGCTGACGTTACCTCTCAGCAGATGCATGAATGTCCTGCATTTCTCATATAAAGATTGAGAGTAATCTCAGTTTGATATTTGCGGAATATTCTGCAGACATTTTAGAACTCTACTTCTATTTGTACTGTAGGCCTACTGGTCTTTGATATGAGTGTAGGCCCACCCACATGTAAGCTTACTGTATATGTGCATAAAGCTATGCAAACACACTTTAATACATTTATCTCACCGTGTAAAAATGTGCAGTCGCCGGCACATAGCCCCTTCTCTGTGGGTTAAGTTGCGCCAACCTGAATCAATGATCCTAGGAAGATTTAACCTTTTGAACAGTTTTAAGTAATTCGCTTATCATCTCTAGCTAGCTGGAAAGATGCTGCTTGAGATACATTCCACTCAGTAATCCATCAAAGTTGGTGTTAAATTAGTACATTGTGCAGCCAATAGGTTGATGTTGATAAGTGCTCAGAAAACCACACACTAGTCTGTGCTCTCTAATATGGATATGATTCTTGAAGCAAATTTGTTGATAAGTTTGCTTATGAGAAATCTACACATACTGTAATCTGTAGTAAGGGAGAATCTAATACATCACATGCAATGTAAATTTATATCTTTATAAAGATCTTGATCCATATTTTATGGCTACAGTACCATTCTGAAGCAACCTAAGCCCATGAACATGATCAACACACTTACACAAGTAACTAAACTGCAGGGAATTGCAAAGGGAAAGATTGCAATCAGCACATTCTTCATTCATAAACTACACAATAACTGATACACAAATGACACCACTTAACATGGGTGCCCAATATTATGTGCTGCACGGTCACTCAATTACAACCCTGCTTGGAAGAAATACATACTCTTACAACAGCAAAAACAAATCTTGTGTTCCCATTTTCCATATATATTGCAATGGCTGCTCTCTTCTCTACCATAGAATGACGAAACTTTGTTTATGCAACCTTCCATGTACTGCACACAGTATCTCATCGTGAGTGTGCAGTATGACAATGCATGAACAAGACAAATCCCTCACTATGAATTGTAAATATTCATTGTGACGATTTTGTCGTTGCATAATGCTAATTTTTTTCTGGTTGATCCACTTTGTGTTCTCAATGTGGACGTGTCTTGGGTCAGCTAAGTTATTACCTCTCCAGGAAAAAACAGGATCCTGCCCCCCCCCTCCGGTGCATTCTCAAAGGGGGTCATTGAAACCAGTAGATACAGTGATGTTAGAAGCAATGAAACCTAGCATCTGGGAGGTTGTGGGTTGTACCTGTAGCCCAGGCCGTTGCAATTAATGTGGGCTGTATTCCAGGAAATATCTAGTGAGAGGAAAGGTCCATAAATTTGCTCCCATCTGGTACCCATTTCCATTTTGGTCGGTCCCCAAATACTGGTTCATAACAAATTAAACCAAAACCCAACTTGGCCTATACTATAGAGGCATACTTACACCCAAGGTTAGTATGTACAGTATAGGCTATGCAGGCCTGCAGTCACATATGGTAATACTGTAAGCAACCCGTGAACTGATTTAAGCAACAAGGCTGCATATTTTTATTTACCATATCCTAAAGTCACTTTCAAATGATGACATGCAATGTTTTTCCCCCAATGCTTTTTTCGGGATGTTACTACTGTTGATGATGTGAGGAGATTTTCCATGAATGCATTTTTGGCTCCTTGCTGGAAGCAAAGAAACCTATGCAGTCAGGTTGGTGTGTGTGAGAAGGGGGGGGGGGGAGGGGAAAGATTGCTTGAAGCGTGTGTGTGTGTCTGTGACACTTGTTTTGGTCTGCAATAACTCAACAACTTTGTGATGGATATTTGTCATACTTGCTATGTAGATGTATTATAGTGAGAAGGTGTGCCCTGTCGTTTTTGGTGTGGACTCGAATATTAATGAGGTTATGGGGTCAAATGTAAAATCTTTACATGGCAATAACTCCACAACCTTAAGTCAGATTGTAAGCAAACTTTGCATACAGTTGTTGGTTAATAGCTCTGGTACATGTACTGTAGGTCTAATTTATTTGGGACCATACAGGCCCAAAATATTTCCGGGCCCAGTTTTGGCTGGGTGGACCCAATTTCTTTTCCACCTCACCTGCATTTTGGGACACATTCTTTGGGCCAAAATTTGTGGGGCCCACATTTTCTTTACATTGCAAGAACTCCACAACCATAAGTAGGATTGTAGACAAACTTGGTATATAATTGTTTGTCAATAGCTGGTACATTTAGGCCTAAATATTTTTGGAACATCTTGGCCCCAAAAATTCTGGGGCTTTTTTTTGGCTGGGTGGGCACAGATTTTATTAGCTCAACCCTCTTAATGTGGGTAGAGCTTATGTGATACTGTAGCTGGGCAAATGGCTGCCTTCTTTTAATACGCCTACTTCTACAATTGCTGGCTGATTTCTGCAATGAAGATACCCTATTGGAATGGCAATACAGCTAGTTAATGAAAAGATGATTGGATAAAGGGAAGTGGTAATTTTTGGCAATTTTCATCATTTTTCAGTGTCTTAGCATTCTTTTTAGAGTTCTCACTCCTTTGATAATGTGGATATAGGATATAGTAGTGAGCTTTATCTGGAGGGAGAAAGCTTATCAGGGTGCGGAACAGCTGAAAGTCATAAGCCATTGCATATCAGAAGGCAGATCCTTCCTAATACCTATTAGATACTTACCCATGTGTGTGTCAGTTTTCCTGAAGGTGTATCACTCTTACCGCCCCCCCACTTATTTGTTGAACACAAGCAGTTGATCGTTCCGATTCTGATCAACTGATCGAGGTCAAGAGTTTTCCCTCTTGATTCACAATGGTTGATCAAGTAACAGGAAGTAGGTGACGGCACACAAATCAGTTGTCATGACAACTAGCCCTACTTGTGACGTGCACACGTACGTAAACAAACAAACAGTAGGAAGTACTATGTACGTGCACATACTTACACATTCTGTCAGTTCATCTCCCACACTGACACTTTTGTCCCTTCCTCTCCCAGCATCTGTCGTCACTGTGTGGCCACTCTGCAACATAACTAACGGTTTGGCAGAAGGTCTGTCACCCAGAATTACGTCCAATTTATCTTTGAAAAGCTTGTCTTTGGCTCAACTCCACTTTGTTGTTATGGTCTTTTTAAATTATGAAGTTTTTCTTTTTACTTCCTTTGCCGACCTTGTACATCCTGCACTACAAAGTTCTCTCAAGTTTTTTTGAACACCAAAGAATTCCGGGAAGTTCCGTCCATCTTAAGAATCTCTTTAAGAATTCCTGTGCTTCCCCATATGTCAATGAGAAATCCTATTTCTTTGTCGGACCACATTTTTCCAATGACATTTTCCGCTGCCATGTTGTTTCAACTGTGCATAGTATACTGTAAGTGTATGCCCAATGAATTTGCTGTGTACTTTCTTCAATTAACCACACATACAGTACATACTGTGAGTAGCTAACTAGTGGTGGTACAACGCTTGTATTGCTGTACAAAAGGCCTATGCCAAGTTTCGCGCGTAACTGCGGTTAAAAAAAAGGATGCTACGTCATAGGTCACTGTGAACTTGGGTCACCTTGATCCATCAAGCTTTCACACACAGCATTTTGATCAACTGTTTGAGATCTGACTAACCCTTATCGGTGGATCAACATCTAGAGATCTGATGAGCCAGGGAGAATTCCGACACAGAAGTTGATTAAGAGTGGTTGATCAGACCAGGATCTCATCATCTGCTCAAGATCAAGTGGGAGAGCACCCTCTTTATCCTCAATTCCATGAGTAATTTCCTAGAACTAATTTTAGGGCAGAATTTGCTAGTCAGTGTAACCTGACTCCCTTGTGTTATTCAGCTACCAGTTCTTTACCATGTGCATTGGCCATGGAGCTGTATGCATAGTTTAGTTAATTAAACAGTGCATAATATACAACACTGTACTACAAACTCATGGTAGTCTTCCACTGAATTGGTTTTCCTTTAATAACAGATGACAGGGTTGAGCCACTACAGCCTTGCTGCTCTAGTTTCCACCTTTGATGAATTTTGGAACCAGTTTTGGCCCACATATTCTTTACATTGCAATAACTCTTGTTAGAACAGAAAAAGCATGCAAATTTAAAGTTACGTACCCAGGTAAACAATATATGGAAAGAGAGTGTTTCGATCAAGTATAATTCTCATTCAATCACCTTCTTTTAAATACCAATCTGTACAATTCTATATGTAAGGGTAAAATCAATTGCTGTAATTAATAACAGTTCTTAAGCTTACTGTAGGTTCACGATATATGGTATAATTAAAGTACCTTACTAAGTACCAGGGTAGGGATTGCTCTTGAGATCTTCTGTTTCTTGCAAAGACTGGAGATTCTTGTGAGATGAGTTTCAACGAATGTTAACTTCTGTTCAAACAAATGCTGGCGAACCACAATCGGTGTAGGCGTAGTGTCTATTAACATTGGACAGCAGTAGATATCAGGCTTAGGCTGAACAACTAGGCCGTAGTATTTATGATGACAACAGAACAAAATCTTAGTATACAAGACAAGAGTATAGAAAAGCAACAAGACGTTATGTTAATCACTCTTGCTTCAGTGAAAGAGCCAAGCATGTATACAAGTTCAGCTTTGTTCTGGATTTTTCTGGCATACTCCTGTTGAAGGATGTATAGAAATACAAACACACATTCTGGTTGTTTCTTGCATCTCCACAGAAGTTATTCACTAATATAACGTAAAGTGCAGTGAAAGTTGTAGATGATTCCGGGGAAAGTTGTTTGAAACGCTAATAAGACAAAACTAATAATGCTCTAGAAATTTGTGGCTTGTTCAAAGTAATGCACATTTTTCTGTATCCTAACACTTACCAACCAAATAGCTGGTATATGTAGGCCATTAGGGCCTCAAAAATTGGAGGCCCAATTTTTTGGCCAAATGGGCCCCGAGTTTATTTCTACCTCAAATGCATTTTGGGCTACATGCTTTTGGCCCAATATTTTTGGGTCCATTTAGGCCCACACTTTTTGGGGCTCAATTTATGGGGGCAAATATATCTTTGAGCTACCTTGTCTGGGTCAAATATTTTGGGAAAATGTAGGTGCAAAATTTTATCAGGCCCAATTTCTTTGTGAGGGACCAAATTTGGAAAATTGCAATAACTCCACAACCTTAAATCAGATTATATGCAAAATTGAAACATAGTTGTTGGTTAATAGCAGGTATGTATTTGGGCATAAATATTATGATATTGGTTAGTGACATACAATTTAACACATTTTTACTATTCCCCAAAGCAGGAACCATAGTGCCTTTTGGGCTCCTGTTAAGACTTTGGTACTGCATTTACGCCATTAAATGGTTATTTCAAAAAATGCTTTCAGTATCACCTAGTATGAGATAACAAATATTCCCAAGGTTTACATCATTACTATGCTGGTAAAATAACTTCAGCTCCATTTCATGAACTGACTTTGTGTAAACATACCTAGATACACAAAATGTTAAGCCTCAGAATATACACTAAGCTGTGATGCATGAGACATACAGCATCTTTGAACTCAGCAAGATCTGGTCCCTTAATGAATTGTAATTGCGCCAGAAATTCTTTCGATTAAAATCAGCAGCAGTGGCATCACCAAGGGGGGGGGTGGCTGGGGGCATGTGCCCAACTAAACAAAAATTGTGCCACCCCAGGTGCCCCCCCCCTGATACAAAAGACGAAAAGTATTATGTTCAGCAGTAAAACTTCTTTCCCACCATCCATCACAATAACTAGCTGTTTTCTCACTAACAATGTCACAGAGGCCCGGCTTGAATTGCTTGTGCTTAAACTTCACTACTACCCTGCATGAATTTCAATTTAAATTTCAACACTCTAATTTAAAAACATTATCAAAGCAAAAGGGTTAATTTTCTTTTTTGTATAACTTTTTTAAATGCCTCAATATAAAACATAAATATCAGACAGACTAAGCCCTAAAATTCTTCAACATATAGTTATTTGAAGTTGCAAACTATAGCACAAGATTGCATCTAAGGACCCTCAATTAATGAAAAAAATCTCAAAGGGGAGGGGGATACCCCTTCCCCAGGATGGTATTCACAAATAAACATTGTGCCACCAAATTAAGTGCTGTGCCCCCCTCCCCCTCCCCAGATTGAAATGTCTGGCGACGCAACTGAACATCAGAAACCTCTGTTAAAGTATTCTTTATTATAGTAATTACTAATGGGCCTAATGTATTGAACACAAATTGTTTAAGGACTAGTATACACTTTCACATTAAAAGCACTCTTAAATCCATTACAAGGTCAAATATTGAAAACATCAACTAATCTATAAAGAACTACAAATGGATGGAGAACTTACCACATACTGCAGTAGATATAATGTATTGTACCACGGGTCAGCAAATTTTGTGCAGCCTCAAGGCTTTAAGATACTTTAGCCTGTACAACATAAAATATAAAGACTACACTTTGGGTTTTTAGTTTAAAGGATCTACTTGTGCTAGGCTATTTGAACATACTGTAACAGATGGACAATACCTGTGTAGGAATTTTGATCTTTTATTTCCCAATTTTGTCACTGAGTATACTACTGTAGAGTGCATCAATCCTTAAATGTGAACTAAGTTTCACTACAGCTCAGCAGATCAATGTAGTGTCAATTAATCCCTGGGCAGCTGTACACTATGTGTAAATTTAAATATTGTATCAAGCACACCCAAGTTTCAGAGTTTGTCAGAGAGTTGGTCAATCTGTTTCTAAATACATTAAAAGATAAGATAATATTTTGTTTCATAAACAAGCTATCAAAAATGTGTCTTGACTAGTGATTTTTATTGAATAAGCATTTCTCTTCTTGCCAGTGGACTGCAGTAACTATCCTTGCTTCAATGGAGGTACTTGTATACCTGGATTTCCAGACATATGCGATTGTCCATCAGGATTCGTTCAGCCATTTTGTACAATAAGTATGTACTGACATTCTAAATTTTATCATATCTTACATCATCTTTATCTTGCTGTATGTTCTCTTCTGATTTTATTATATAACATTTATGGTATTTTCAGTTTAAAATAAACATGTTGAATATTACTTGTGCTGTTTATACTCATTAATCATCACACATTTATTTATGATTGACTTCGTCATTAGGCCCAAGACAATCAACAATGCAGGCCATACACAGTTAACCACTATTTGGTATGGTGTGTTACTACTGCATATTTATACTACTGTCTAACATAGAATAATGTTAAGTAAAGCCTGGGTCTTTGCCAACTCAAGCTATTTTCAATCTAGTGGTGCTGTTAAGTCTATTACTAGAATCTGGATAGGTAACACAAGAAGTAAGTACTGACATAATTTTATCAGTCATCTGTAACATATTTACATAATCTCTGTCATGCTTTATGTTTTCTCCTGATGTTGTTATAACAGTTATGATGTATTTTCAGTTCAAACTGAATGTATTTTCATGTTTATTCTGAAAACATTTAATGTGAAGGAAAAATGTGCAGTTTACTTTGTTTTCTTTAACATTTTGTGAAGGAAACTTAAAGGTGTGTTCTTTGCAATCAGGATAATTAGCACAATGTACAAATATTTGGCCATCTCTACTCAGCTAATTGTAACCACTCATGTCTGCATCAACAGAAACAGTCTATCTTTGCTCCAATCATCCAAATATTTCACTCACAAGCTTTGTAACAAAACCATTTCAACATTTGATATAACATTGAAATATTTACCTTGTTTACCTTGGATGTGTTTCGGATCATTTGTTATCATTTCTTTGTCACTATTTACTAGGTTGTCAGAACGTACCTTGTGTGAATGGTGGCTGTGTTGGTGATGTCTGCAACTGTCCTAGAAACTTTGCAGGTCCAACATGTGAGAGTGGTTAGTATTCTTAGTATATCATGCTAATTTTGTTTCATTTTGTGTCCAAATTATGTATTTTCTCTTTCAAACATTTTCAACTTGTTTAGTGATAAACTCATGTTCACAGAATGGGGTTTTGCATCATAGAATGGTAGTTGATACTGATAAACCCGAGTGTTAGCTCAGTGGTTAATGCTGGTGCCTTCCAATCATAAGGTCCCGAGTCAGTGGCGGAGCTAGGGGTATTGGTCAGAGGGGGCGAAAATGGTCTGTAGGGGCGCTTTCGACAATATCTAAGGGGAGCGCCACCATAGGTTGGCGTGGAGCGAACAGAAATTTTTGAGTCAAGATACTCCTAGATCGCCGGAAATGAACCTTTCCGGGCCTTGCTAATTTGCAGATAAACGAAGAATAAAAAGGTGTCAATATCAATAAGTAGATGAGAGCGAAATAAAAAGTCAATAATCGCCAATCAGTAAAAAGTGGTAAAAAGCTGAAAAGGGCGCCAGCAGTCTATTTGAGTCCGTCAGGGGGGGCATCCGCCCCCCCCCCCTGACTATATGGACGCTCTGCCACTGTCCCGAGTTCGAGTCACTCCAAGATTAATGTATGTCCTCCACTTACAGAGTTGTTGACAATTCATAATCATGGACGTTAAATATGAATCTATGAGACTTACTTCGGTCAGCTTGCGGCTTTGATAAGCCAATGAGGCTTCTTCGCGAGTTCCTGCTTGCAGGAAGATCTAAAATACATACAATACACACATACATACCTCCAAAAATATTGCACAGTTTAAAGTTCAAGTTTATTAACATGTACTGTTTGGTTATACAAAGGGAACATTTTAAATTTCAAAGTAACCTCACTTGTCACCTTTATCGTAAAAATTAACATGATTTTGTAAAGGCATTTGTTTCCCAATGAACTGTAAGCAAGGAAATCTGTGGTAAATTTTGATCTATAAAGTCGTGTAATTGCCTTTTGATTGTCACAGTGAGAGCTGTAAGATCATTGACAACTTGTAATGAGTGAGTGAGGTAAAGGATAATATTTAAACACACATTCAGTGTGTCAGAATATATACTGTATGCCATTGTATGCATGTAACTATCACATTTGTGTAGGAGAGTGGTCAGATTTGTAAATGTGATCCTTTACTTGCAAAGTTACATTCATTGTCAAAACAAATGTATTTGCTTCAACTGAATGAAGATACAATAGAACCGCAGTGTAATTAATGCATTTGACAACCTGGGTCAGATGTCTGACTTGAAGATGACTAATTCCTTGAAGATGACTAATTCCTTGAAGATGACTAATTCTTCTTATATGCATTAACAATGCAAAAGCTGTACATATGTTTTATTGAATTTAAACTATTTATTGTGTGTCCAGTGAAAATCTGCGATGTTGATCCCTTTTTCATTAACTGTGTAGCATGATAACCACAAATTCTCAGTAGAGAATTGGTAAGTAGATATCAAGTGATGTAGAGATTCACGACTCAACATACATGAAGAGAGTGTTGATAATGTAGGCTAATAAGATACATAGAGTTGATAATGTGGCTAATAAGATACAGAGAGTTGATAATGTACGCTACTAAGATACAGAGAGTTGATAATATATGATACTAAGATACAGAGAGTTGATAATGTAGGCTAATAAGATAGAGTGTTGATGATGTAGGCTAATAAGATAGAGAGAGTTGATAATATAAGCTAATTAGATAGAGAGAGTTGGTAATATAAATATGATGGAGTTGATAATATATGCTAATAAGATAGAGTTGATAATGTAGGCTAATAATATAGAGAGAGTTGATAAAGTTGGCTAATAAGATAGAGAGAATTGATAATGTAGGCTAATTACAGTATATAGAGAGAGCTGATAATATAAGCTAATTAGATAGAGAGAGTTGGTAATATATATATGATGGAGTTCATAACATATGCTAATAAGATAGAGTTGATAATGTAGGCTAATAATATAGAGAGAGTTGATAAAGTTGGCTAATAACATAGAGAGAATTGATAATGTAGGCTAATAATATAGAGAGAGTTGATAATATAAGCTAAATAGATAGAGAGAGTTGGTAATATATATGATGGAGTTGATAATATATGCTAATAAGATAGAGTTGATAATGTAGGCTAATAATATAGAGAGAGTTGATAAAGTTGGCTAATAAGATAGAGAGAATTGATAATG